>JBBDGP010002264.1:600000-680000 GCA_037952835.1 Lithobates septentrionalis
TAAGCCCGCACTGTAGCTGTCTTTTGGCTATAGCATGGATAAAAAGGGTATAAAGCTGAGACAAGTCAATATTGTCTAATACAAGAGGTTTGTATATTCTTCCTTGAATCTTGGTGTGATTTTGAGTATTTCTTCCAGATCTGTGCAGTAATCCAGTGTGAGTCCTTACCTCTGTAATAAAGACCGTTCACTACTACTCTCTCTTCTTGTGCAGGGTGACTGGTCTTGTCTCCGCCCCTTCCTGTAGTTTCATGCAGGCAGCCTGTAGGTTGTAGGGCCAGAAGGCCCCCCCCCCCCCCCGCTCTACCCTCTACACAGGTTATATACAGCACAGTGCTATTATTACTGCTACTTTTGCAAGGTAAAATCTGAATTTGCAAAGATAGAGGCCAGGCTGTGCCCAAACAGGAGGGTTTCCAGGAAGGATGACGTGTCCCTGCACCTTCTCTACTCATCTGGAACCTCTACCTACCGCTGTTACTGTCCCTGACAGACAGGTGACCTGTTCCTACTCTGTCCACATGTGAAATGCGGGGAAGCCATGGTCCTAAATAGACTCTGCCTGACCTAAGATGGCTGCCAGAGTCACATGGGTTGGCAGCATTCTACCGAATAGCTTTCCCAGTGACCCAGAAAACCATAGAGCAAGGATATGCAATTAGCGGATCTCCAGCTGTTGCAAAACTACAAGTCCCATCATGCCTCTGCCTCTGGGTGTCATGCTTGTGGCTGTCAGTCTTGCTATGCCTCATGGGACTTGTAGTTCTGCAACAGCTGGAGGTCCGCTAATTGCATATGCCTGCTTTAGAGGAACCACATTCCTCTTGACTTCCTCTCTCTCTGCAATGCTCTATCGAAAAGCCAGTGGCGTGCAAAACACACCTCAAAAACTTCCACCCGGTGCCAAAAAAAAGTGCCCACACATAGAGAGTGAAACACAAAAACGTGCAACGGGTGTACAGAGTCCTCCACTAGGGAAGGACCTTACCCTGATCCCCCGGGGCGTTAGGCTCCAGACAGGGACTGAGGTACTCAGACAAAGGGTCCATCCGGCCGAAACCAGGCGGACCCCCACAACTGGAAGGACTGCAGAAGCAGACCAACCCAAGTACAGTGGGGCTCTCCCGAAGAGAGACCCCTCAAAGGAGAGGGCGAACCAAACCAAAAGGCCTATGTCCACCCCCTCCCAAGACTTTCAGAGTAGGCCCGAGGACCCACACCCTACTCGCTACACAGTGACAAAACGTGTATACAAAGACAACCAAAAAAAGACAAAAAGGTGACAAACAGGGGTAAAAGAAAGAGTGGGGAAGATAGTGAGATGGGAGAGTGAAAGTGGCCATTGTGCTATACAATGGCCGGCCCTCCGGCCAGGCATAAAAATTTCCCCTGGTCCTGGCCAAAAGGCCCGGCCCAAGAGGCAGGTGCGAAAAACATGTGTTGTGGTGAAGTGACCATGGTGCCATAAAATCAAGTGCTTTCACACCGTGACTATACGGCACCCCTGAACTGCCACTTCAGGGGCACATTCACCACTGGCTTTTCGAAAAAGCCCCGACCCCCCAGCTCAGACCACAGCAGACCGCACCACAGGCAGAAAGGATATGGAGATCAGGAAGCCGGAAAGAGTCCTTTATCAGGCCCTACCGTCGCTCCCATCTCTCCCTCCTAATTACATTCGGGAAGTACTAACCACTCCCCTCCCCCTTGTAAGAGGGAAGTAAGCGTTCTCTCCCGAATAACTGTCCGGAGCTAGATCTGCCCCAATCCAGACCAGAAGGCCAGGGTCCCGACCCTCCGGTTCAGACCCCGTGGTTCTCCATCCCCATCAAAAGGCTTCCCTTTCGGCTACAAACCGCTCCAGGTCACCTTCACTCCAGCAGGCTTTGCATAGCAACCGCAGTCCCGTCTCTATTTCGCCATAGATCAGGGACGGAAGCAAGCGTCACCTCCTGGAAACTGATAAGAACAGATACTACACTTGATCTTAGCCAAAAGGCCGAGAAGCAATTAGCAATAATCACGCCTCAGTTGAACCTCATTGGCTATGATACTGCCACTGCGCAAAGCTCTCTCTCTGCAATGCTTTCTTAATTGAAAGCCTATGGCGTGCAAAACACACCCAAAAAACTTCACCCGGTGCATAAAAAATGTGCACACACATAAAGAGTGCTCACAAAAAAGTGCCACGGGTACACAAGACGTGCCAATTCCCTGATCCCCCGGGGCGTTGGGCTCCAGACGGGGACAAAGGTACTTACAATGGTCCATCTGGCCGAAACCAGACAGACCCCGTTCTCTGGAGGGCCTGCCGAAACAGGACCCACCCAAGTACTAGGTGGGGCTCCCCCGAAGGGAGACCCCATGAGAGAGGGCGAACTAAGCCAAAAGGCCATGTCCACCCCTTCCCAAGACGTTCAGGGCTGGCCCGAGGACCCGCATCCTTACTAATCGTGCAAAACGTGCAAAAACAAGACGCAATGCTGCTGCGGTTGAGCGCCACCTGCAGAGGAGAAAGTAGACTGCACCTAACTACAACATTATGCACAACAATGGTATGGTCTAGGGCAGTGATGGTGAACTTCGGCACCCCAGATGTTTGGAACTACTTTTCCCATGATGCTCAACTACACTGCAGAGTGCATAAGCATCATGGGAAATATAGTTCCAAAACATCTGGGGTGCCAAGGTCCGCCATCACTGGTTTAGGGAATACAACCAAAAATGATACTAAATAAAGCGGTGCCACCACATACATGATCTGTGTGGGGTGTAACCAATTGCGCATATATAAACCAAAAAAAGAAGAGAAAAAGGATACTACACCCACACAGCTACCTCATTACAAATATAACACTGCAGCACAGTGTGCACAGTGTGAACTTACGACCGTCAAGAACGCGGTGACGTACAACACTACGATGAGCCGAGAAAATGAAGTTCAATGCCTCCGAGCATGCGTCAAATTGTTTCCGAGCATGAGTAGGAATTTTGCGTGTCGGAATTGCTACAGACGATCGCATTTTCGGATAGGAACTTTTTCCGACTGAAAAATTGAGAACATGCTTTCAAATCTTTTGCTGGCTGGAATTCGGTCAGCAAAAGTCCGATTGAGCATACACACGGTCGCATTTTCCGACGAAAAACTCTCGTCTTTTGCGGGCCGAAATTCTGATCGTGTGTACGCGGCATAACTAGTGTTTATAGGTTAAACCTAGTACACATGGGCCAAATGCCGGGCGACGTCGGCCGGTTCAATAAAGACCGCCCGACATTCGAGCTCTGCGTATGGCAGCCGATCCAACAGAAGCCAGCCATTCTGTCGAACGAGCATGTTGGAAAACCAGCAGCTGACCCGATCAGCACTCTCAGCCAATACCGGATTGTTCTGGTGAGGGGGGCCACCCCCCTCTCAGAACACAATAGCTCAGCTGGGGAGATCAGTGTACCAACATTGGATTGTACTAACATCGGATTGTTAGTACAGCAGCTCCGATCGGAGCTGTCAGCGGGTTGAACGAAAAAAAGACTGATAGTGTGTACCAGGCTTAAGTATAAATGATCTGTTTTCTATGAGTGATAAATATTGCTTTGCCTGAGGAGCATTATTCCATGAAAGACTTGGTGTTCTTGACTGTTGATTGATGGGGCGTCTTTGTATCTTTCTCTTGTCTCATGTCGGACTGACTTTTACCAGATGACCGGTGCAGCGAGGGGTTAATATTAAGGGTTTTTAGGTTAGCAAAGATCAAAGGGAGCAAGCTGGGGGGCTTCCCGCAGGATGACAATCGCAGCTGTTTCTGCTGCTTTATGCAGACATTTAACAAGCTGACACTACTAGAGCCAGGGGCCTTGTAAGACCCTCCGCCATCAGGTGTCACTGGCTTGTCCGGTATTAAAGTTTGGAGCATTTGAGCCGGGATCCAGCTGTCCCCAGGTAACTACATCCTCTGAATAAAAAAATAAAAACTGCAGCGCTTAAAATAAGTGAAATCACAAATAAAATATCACAGTAATCCGCAATAAAACAGTAAATTGGATGAAAATGAATCAAATGAAAGTCCACAGTGTCATCCGTGCAAAACCTGCACCAGTGAATTCCAAAGAAGCGTAACATGTGTGATCTTCCTCTTTAAATCCTCTTTAAATCCACAACATGTGCAAGCAGACACCAATTCGCCTTCCCCCTGATGCTTAGCAGACAGATTGTGACCCTCCAATAAGAAATCAGCAAGCGCTTGTTTTCATCAATAGGCCAGGCATATAAATATTAGTGATGCACCGAAATTTCGGCTGCCAAAAATAGTTTTCAGCATGGTGCCGATAATGGCTGCCGAAAAAGGCTGCGATTTTACCGCCATTTTGCCGCCATTTAACCATGCTTATGGTGTGTTTTTCATAGGTCATGTGACTAAAAAAAGTGCATACAAAACGCAACACAGGTGCATTTTTGATGCGTTCTTGCTGCGTTTTCTATGCATTTTTGGTGCGTTTTTTTTTTTTTTTTACTGATCAAATAGGCACCAAAATGCAACAAGCAGGATTTTTACCACCGCTTCTAAAGGTGTCGATAATGGCAGACAATAAATTCATATTCATTTAAATTCATGATAATAATTAAAGCGGAGTTCTACCCAAAAATGGAACTGCCGCTCCTTGTACTCCTCCCTCCCCCCCTTCTGGTGCCACATTTGGCACCTTTCAGGGGAACAGGATTACAGGATTCCTGTCTTTCACCGATATCCTGTTCCCACTTCTGGGAGCCACAGCCGCGGCTATTGACGTCACCACCTGGGATCCCTCCTCCTCCCTCCTTCTCCCTCCTCCTCCTTCCCCGGCCACTGGGCCAGTAGGAGAGAGGAGCAGAGCCTCACGCATGCACAGTAGAGTTCCCTTAGTAGGGTTCCCTTACTGGCAATGGAGGTGGCATGCACCCGACAGCTGATGGAAACATCAGCTACGGTGCCGACATCGCTGGACTCCAGGACAGGTAAGTGTCCTATTATTAAAAGTCAGCAGCTGCAGAATGTGCAGCTGCTGGCTTTCAATTTTTGCAGTGGTGGGTAGACCTCTGCTTTAAAAAGTCAAATGTAATACACCTCTAATAACTATAAAGGTCAAAACAAGACCACTTCCCAAAGTATAAATCCGAAGTATATTTGGCTCAAAACAGATTAAAAACGCTCACATGAACGCTCGGTTTCTATGCTCGAGGATTCTGAAAGTTGTAGTTTACATGTCTTTCTATGGACATGTAAAATACAACACAGAGAATCCTTGAGGATATGAGCGCATGCGCACTGATGTCATGGCTCCACCCAACATGTTTCTTCATAAATTACGTCATCAGAACAAGATGGAAGGCCTTGTGCAGACATCTCCCAATAAAATACAAGATTTCTAACCTCCAATTGCTATTTTTGGCATGGTGGTGTTCGCATGAGGTTTTTGTTGTCACTTGTATATTGAAAATTATGCTACCAGTGAGGACACTCAAAGGTACTTATTATGCTGGAAGAATACGAAGTTCTCCGTGTGAGCAGGCCCCAATCCTTCACCCTTCTGTGGAGAACTGCGGTGGAAACACAATACAGTGCGTGCTGGACAAGGATTGTAATGGATCCCAATGTCCATTCTGATGAGGTCGCAGCTGTCATTCTTGGGGAAGTATCTGCCCATCCAAATGCTATTTAAAGTGTAATTTAGACCACATTTTTTTCTAAAAAATGTTCTAATCAGTGATGGAAGAATCGTGTGAGAAATATAACCGAAAAAGAAATGCGCATGAGCACAAGAAAAGAAAATTCCCGGAAAGAGAAGACGATTCCTGGCCACAAATTCTTTTCTGTAGCAACATGAATTGAAATTGAAGACTTGGTCGAATTTCGAAATCAATGGTGGCACCATCAGATCACAAAACACACGAAATGTCTGATTTTCTAAAGAAAATTAGTTCGGAATTGGACCCATGTATGGTCTGCATAACCGGTCTAACCCTGTCACACTCCATACTATTCAATAAAAAACATTTGAAAGGAAGTCTATTATATAATCACTCAACTCTGTAAAAAAAAAAAAAAAAGAAAATAAGGCATGTACGCAATTTTTTTTTTTTTTTAAAGAAACCAAAAGGCTACCAATGCTGATAAAAAAAAAAATCTTTCTGAAAACACTATTTGCCTGCGAAGGAATGTATAAACTCTAGAACCATAGGTTCAGTAGAATGGGAAGTAGGTGTACCATCGTCCAAGGTATAGGAAGTAGAGAAATAGGGAGTTCCGTCCCCAACCAATCCCCCAAAGAACAAGGAAGAAATGGACTATCACGGTACAGGTTTGAATGATGTTTCATTCTCCTTCTGGTTTTCTTTTTTCCTTTTTCCTTTTCCTCCTTTTTATTTCTCTTTACTCATTCTTATCCCCCCCCCCTTTTTTTCCTACTTCCTTCCTACCCTTTCTAAACCTCCCCTCCGTTTCCCTCTCCTTATCCTCTCTTCCTTCCCCCCGCTTTATTTTCCTCCCCCCTCTTGCCCACTTCCCCACTCCTTTCTTTTTTTTCCTTTTTCTTTCCTCCCTCTTCCTTTATTGCTCCCCTTCCCCCTTTTTTCTTCCTTTCCCTTCTCCCCCCCCCCCCATTCTTTTTATCCTTTCTTCCCCTCTTTTCTTCCCCCTCCCTTTTCCCTTTTCTTCCCCCTCCCTTTTCACTTTTCTTCCCCCTCCCTTTTCCCTTTTCTTCCCCCTCCTCCTTTCCATATCTGTTTTTTGGTAAGGCTGCTTTCACACTGGGGCGGTAGAGGGCGTCGGCGGTAAAACAGCGCTATTTTTAGCGCTGTTTTACCACGGTATACGGCCGCTAGCGGTGCGGTTTTAACCCCCCCGCTGGCGGCCGAAAAAGGGTTAAAACCACTCTTATAGCGCGGCTATAGCCACGGTATTGCCGCGGTATAGCCGCACTGTTCCATTGATTTCAATGGGCATGAGCAGTTTAGGAGCGGTGAATACACCGCTCCTTCACCGCTCCAAAGATGCGGCTTGCAGGAGTTTTTTTCTTCTCCTGCAAGCGCACCGCTTCAGTGTGAAAGCCCTCGGGCTTTCACACTGAACAAACAGCGGAGGCTGTTTTGGGGCGGTTTGCAGGCGGTATTTTTAGCGCAATAACGCCTGCAAACCGCCCCAGTGTGAAAGGGGTCTTACTGTCCCCCTAAGTGTGGTTTATCAATCAATTCTTTTACCCCTACTTATCCAGACAAACGTCCATTTTTTTTTTTTTGCACGTTCCCCCCTAGCCGCCGCGGGCGAACCCTCTAAGGCGCTGTTGCTCTGTTTGGACCTCGGCTACGGGTAAGCAACATCGCTCTCTCTCTCCCCCCCCCCCCCCCCCCGCCCCCCCCCCTATGTATCTTTTTGCTTCATTGTTAATTTAATAAAATTTGTTTATTTTGTAAAATGTTTTTGATATTGATTACCTGTCAATCAAATTATAGATGCTCTCCTGATGAAGCGGTATTCAGGCCGCAAAACTAGTTGAGATATGTTTTCCGTGAACCACTATCCCAATGTGATCTTCCCTCTTCGGGGACCATTATGTTGGTGATATACATGGATTACTGCCATGAGTTTTAATATGTATTTGATCATGTGTTTTTTTTTATTTTATTTTATATTAATTCTGTATTAATAAAACTATATCTTTTTACTATACAATGTTAATTTACATCACCGTTTTAGTCCATTTCTTCCTTGTTCTATGGAGGATCGGTTGGGGACCGAACTCCCTATTTCTCTACTATTTGCCTGCGAATGCCCTCTGACTTTCCTATTCTGCATGCCTATTGCATGACACTTCAACGCAAGTTGGTCAGCATAGCAGCCTGGCAACTTAGAGGTCAGAAGCGGCGGCGTGCTTACTACTCTCGTGACACGTTTACAAAATCAAAGCAAACATTTGATCGCTGTGGACCATAAAACCTTTTTATACTTGTGCGGCGCTATTCATAAATGTTCCCGTTTTGACAATTAAAAGAGGTGGAGATTTATGGGCCAGGAATACTTTTTGCTTTGGCGATAAGTGTCACGCTTTTCTCAAGTGACAGGATGTTTAACCATGAATAACAATCCAAATGGAGCTCAATAAAACCCTCATTAATATTGCCAGGCTCACATGGGTCTGCTCATTGCTGCAGGACGTTGCCTTGACAAGACATGGCCGATGATTTATGGGCCCTGAATGGGGCATTTCCATCAGCCTATTGCAGATAAAAGAAGCCCTTTCCACATGGACAAAGCTAGTTTCTTTTTTTAGTGAAATGTAATTATGAAACACTCAAGGCTTGGAAATAACGCTGGAGGGTCTGTCACCCCCCCCCCCCCCAATAACACTTCAGCATTTTTGAACAGTACTGTGTTTATTTGCTTAATTAAGTAGAGTTGATGTGGATCATACTTCATGAGAAACAGGATTCCCCTAATAGACTGTAGGAGGGCGAGCAAAATGCTTACTTTGCACAATCTCTCTTGTATGTAAAGTAGGCCCTTCAGTAACTTTACAAGTCTACCTGCATAAATACGTGACATTTAACAATATGCCGGAACAGAACAGTAATACCTTGGATTACGAGCATAATTCGTTCCAGAAGAATGCTTATAATCCAAAGCACTTGTATATCAAAGCGAGTTTTCCCATAGGAAATAATGGAAACTCAGATAATCCGTTCCACAGGCACTGCTTGTCTATGCAGTACCGCATGTGGCCAGAGGTGCGGGGGTGCCGGAGACATTCAGAAACACTCGGAGACACTCGGGAACGGAGTGTCTCCGAGCGTCACTGGCGCCGCCGCACCTCTGGCCAAATGCGGTACTGCACACCCCATGCTCGCAAAGCAAGTCAGGATTTAAAAATAAAAATTGCTCGTATTGCGAAATGCATGTAAACCGCGTTACTCGCATTCCGAGGTTCCAGTGTATGTGTGTATATATATATATATATATATATATATATATATATATATATATATATATATATATATGTATATGTATGTGTATATATATGTATGTATGTATGTGTGTATATATACATACATACATACATACACACACACACACACATATATATATATATATATATATATATATATATATATATATATATATATATATATATATATATATATATTTTTTTTTTTTTTTTTTAAATAAAAAGCTCCACCTTTTTATCAGTAAAAATCCATCCTTAAAATGGTTGTAAACCTCAGGAATATGAACAAAGCATATCCCTCTATAGTGTGTGCTTGTCCCAATCCAGAGCACTAAGTGTCATTTCTGTCTGCTGCTTCGTTCCTCTGCTATCAGCATGAGTCAATTCTGAAATGTGGCAAAAAAACAGAGAAAAAGGTGAATTCTTCAATGAGGAACATGCAGTAGTCAGATCATGAAAATATTATTTATTGAAAAAAACTCACTTTAAACACCAATCCAGAAAAAGATATCCTGAAAAAACAGGTACCATCACCAATTTAAAATTGACAACTAGGTCATACACAGACGCAGATGGCCACCTAACCAACCCAACCAATCACACCACATCCATAGACTCATGCATGATAATGTAATACATAGGGCTACAATTAGATACACTGATAGGCTAGAGTCCACAGATACCAGGAAAAAACAACAAGTAGCGTTGAGGGTTCCCTAGATGGTGTTGGGTAACTGACGTGATCGGCCCAGTGGGAGTCTTTGTGGAACGGGGAACCCAGGACAATTCACTGGGAGGGAAGAAGGACCCTGTGCTCCCCAAAGACTCACAGGCGCCCCTTAGGATTATCACCAAATATGGTGCCCACTGGGACCAAGTGAGGTCCATACTCAACCAACATTGGCATATTCTGTCTGAGTCTCCCACCCTGGGCAAAATAGTTGGCACTAGACCACTTTTGACGGCCCGCCGCTCTAAAAATTTAAAAGATAGCCTTATACATTCCGAATATACAAGATCACCCACTCCTAACTGGCTTACCCAATTACCTCCTATGAAAGGTATGTTCAAATGTGGCCACTGTTCGGTCTGCAAGTATGTTGAACGTACTGACACGTTTACCGATTCTGAGGGCAAAAAGCACTTTACAATAGATAACTTTATCAATTGTAATACCACCAGGGTTATCTACATGCTTACCTGCCCATGTGGGAAACACTATGTAGGTAAAACAAAGAGACAGTTGAAGGTCAGAATGGGTGAACATGTTCAGAGCATCCTTGCTAAGGATGATGAACGACCCATTCCTCTACATTTTCTTCAATGCCATGGAGGGAAGCCCGATGGGCTTTCTTTCAAAGGCATTTATAGACTTAACCTTCCACAAAGAAGGGGTGACTTCGACAGGATACTGTACCAGAAGGAAAAAATGTGGATATACAATATTAACAGTATGTATCCACAAGGGTTGAATAACGAGTGCAACCTTGCTGTGTTCCTTACACAGTAGCTCATTTATTACATCGTTCATTTTCTCCTTCTTACTGCTGGTTTGTCCTGTCGAAGTCTACCCGGTCTGTCATTAATTCAGTAACCCTAGCATTAACGGCTTCCCCCTTGGTCTCCTTCATCTACTTTCTAATCGTACGTCTCATTGATAGTCCATCCAATTATAGTTTGTTTTACTTTCTCCCTCCTCTTTTCTTCTCCTTTTTTCTCCCTTTTTTTCTTTTCTACGCTAGCGCTTTTGTTTTGTTTTGTTATTATTGTTCTAACTCTCTTCCCTTTTAATTTCTCTTCTGGGGTTTTCACTTATGTTGTCACCTTTTCTTCCAACCTTCCTTCCTGTTTGCACGTACTCACGGACCCGCCCCTATTACGTATGTGCTTTTAATTATTTGTTTACGTGTGTGGCTGTCAGTGATCAACGCCGTAGCTAGGACAACAAGACGTGAAGCCCGTACGTGGTTCCGCCTTGATGCTTTATAAGACGATGAATTTAGCTACTGCGCATGCTCTGATGAAATCCATGTTACGGATGAAACGCGTCAGCATGACGCCATCACGCTGTCCATAGCGCTCCTTCAGACTTGCAGTTCCACCTACCAGCCCCGACATCATTGGCCCAGGAACGTATTGGCTGTTTGAATCAGCCCGCGGGAACAGCACGAGGGGAGTTTACTGTGCGAGGAGAGTCGGTGTTGTTTGCTGCATTCACCTTTCTATCTACTGCCATTCCCAAGACACCGCTACTGGATACCTACTGAGGATGCTCTCCTAAGGGACGGAACTTTGTGCAACTGGGAGTCGGTGAGAGCTCTACTTTCTGCTCCTGACGTGGACCGCAGCCAGCTCCGGGTGAGACCTTACCTGTTCATATCCCCAGCTGGGGACGGTTATTCTTTATGATCATTTGGTGTCCACCACATGCTACCCGGTCCACCCAGTAAGCCATCCAGTTTGTCCCAGGCTCCTACTTCACCACTCCCCAGCCTCGTATATATCTTCATCTTCCGTCCTCTCACCAGACTCGGCCTCCAGTGTTGTGAACCACTACCTAATCAGAGAGACTTCCATTGCACAGTCGTGTACCCCTGCATATCCTCTCAGCCACTGCTGAACTAGCCCCTGGTCCCTCTGTCCCTGGTTTCCACCTGAAGGGCCGCTCTCTCTCTCCCCTCCTCCCTCCCAGTGAATTGTCCTGGGTTCCCCGTTCCACAAAGACTCCCACTGGGCCGATCACGTCAGTTACCCAACACCATCTAGGGAACCCTCAACGCTACTTGTTGTTTTTTCCTGGTATCTGTGGACTCTAGCCTATCAGTGTATCTAATTGTAGCCCTATGTATTACATTATCATGCATGAGTCTATGGATGTGGTGTGATTGGTTGGGTTGGTTAGGTGGCCATCTGCGTCTGTGTATGACCTAGTTGTCAATTTTAAATTGGTGATGGTACCTGTTTTTTCAGGATATCTTTTTCTGGATTGGTGTTTAAAGTGAGTTTTTTTCAATAAATAATATTTTCATGATCTGACTACTGCATGTTCCTCATTGAAGAATTCACCTTTTTCTCTGTTTTTTTGCCAATGTTCATTGAATTCAGAGGAACACACCCATTATTTATTTGGTGTTAGCAATCGTCTGTAGATCTACTAAGACAGGGCTTAATTCTGCCTTTAGTCCGCTAATTATATTTGACAGCAGAGTGTTTTAGTTCCTTTTATCATTTTTTCTTTCAATTCTGAAATGTTTCCTGACACCAAGAGAAAAATGGTGACAGGGGAGCGTACAGCCTGTGATTGACAGCCTCAGCTCTGTTGCTGTGTGAAGGGGATGTGTCCCTTCCCTCCAATCAGCTCTCATAGCACTCCTCACTGATGTAACTTTAGCTCCCTGCCCCCTGCTTTTCAGAGCTGAGAGATCCTGTGTAAATTCTGCACTTTGAAAGGATGTAGAAAGCAGAAGACTGCAGATTGTGTGTGTCCCAGAAGGCAACGGGGGGGGGGGGGGGGGGGGGTGGTGGGTTGTGGGGCCGGAAATGTCTCGGATCTTACCTGGCAGTGGGTACCTGTCAAAGCCAGGTACCCGCCCCCCCCCCCCCAAATGTGGCAGGGGAGGGTTTGAACAAGCAGAGCTTCCCCTTTTGGGTGGAGCTCTGCTTTAAACTCTAGCCTGGTGACTTTGCCTAGGCTTAGGTGATGTCATCAGTCTGTTGCATGCAAGAGGAAGAATTTCCCCACTCTCTTCTCCCCACAGTAATCAGACTGCAACATTGTAACTTTGTAGCAAGTCACAAGGTGAAAGGCTGCAGGGGCTGATCTGTGTCAGACATGCACTATATTGTCAAAAGTATTGGGACAACTGCCTTTACACACACATGAACTTTAATGGCATCCCAGTCTTAGTCCGTAGGGTTCAATATTGAGTTGCCCACCCTTTGCAGCTATAAAAGCTTCAACTCTTCTGGGAAGGCCGCCCACAAGGTTTAGGAGTGTGTCTATAGGAATGTTTGACCATTGTTCCAGAAGAGCATTTGTGAGATCAGGCACTGATGTTGGCCAGACTCGCAATCTCCGCTCTAATTTATCCCAAAGGTGTTCTATCGGGTTGAGGTCAGGACTCTCTGCAGGCCAGTCAACTTCCTCCACCCCAAACTCACTCATCCATGTCTTTATGAACCTTGCTTTGTGCTCTGGTGTGCAGTCATGTTGAAACAGGAAGGGGCCATCCCCAAACTGTTCCCACAAAGTTGGAAGCATGCAGTTGTCCAAAATGTCTTGGTATGCTGACACCTTAAGAGTTCCCTTCACTGGAACTAAGGGACCAAGACCGACCCCTGAAAAACAACCTCACACCATAATCCCCCCTCCACCAAATGATTTGGACCAGTGCACAAAGCAAGTTCCATGAAGACATGGAAGAGCGAGTTTGGGGTGGAGGAACTTGACTGGCCTGCACAGAGTTCTGACCTCAACCTGACAGAATACCTTTGGGATGAATTAGAGCGGAGACTGCGAGCCAGGCCTTCTCGTCCAACATCAGTGCCTGACCTCACAAATGTGCTTCTGGAAGAATGGTCAAACATTCCCATAGACACACTCCTAAACCTTGTAGACAGCCTTCCCAGAAGAGTTGAAGCTGTTATAGGTGCAAAGGGTGGGCCAACTCAATATTGAACCCTACGGACTTATGCTGGCCATACACTATACAGAAAATCGGCCGAACCCCTTTTCGAAAAACGAACGTTCGACCGTGACCGCAAACGATAGTGCCATCATATAATGACCGATAATCTGTTCAGTGGACATGAATAAATAATTTTGTGTTCGTTTTTTTACATATACCTAGTGCAGGCAGTTCGGACGGGAAACACATTAACCTTGCAATTTATCGTACGTTCGGCAGAAATTTTCCAAACATGCCGTTCGGTTTTTTTCCCACAAAAACGTCAAAAGCGATTATCGATTTGTACCCACTAACTTGCCGAAAAACGAACGAAGTGTCTATACGAACGATTTTTCGGCCGATTTTTTTTGTATAGTGTATGGCCAGCATAAGACTGGGATGTCATTAAAGTTCATGTACGTGTAAAGGCAGGCGTCCCAATACTTTTGACAATATAGTGTATGGGAACGCATCGAAGAACTGCACAGGCATCGCAATTTACATGATTGAAAGGTCTCTGATTAGGCAACTCAGTCCAGGAAGTAGATGACCTTGGATGGTGCCCGAACAAAGATAGCTCCATTCTTCTTGAGAGAAAAGCAGGTGATGGCAATGTCAGAACTGAAGGAGAGGTAATAAATACCTGGAAGTGTCACACTTGAACATTACTTAGCATCCTGCACTTAAAGAAGAATTCCATGTATGGCGTTGGTTACGTTGGTCCAACTTGGACCAGTGTGATGATGCATATATCATACCTGTGGGCAGGGGCGTTGCTAGGTCTACAAAAGATCTGGGGCTAGAGCCCATAGCAGCGTAGTAAAGAAAGTCATACGCTTGGGCGGGCATACACATGTATATACAGTAATATACGTGTGGGTGTATATATATCCCCAGAGAGCCCCCCGCTTACATCGGGGTCTCCAGAGAGCCTCCCCTTAAATCGCCTTACATCAGGGTCCCCAGAGAGCCTCCTCCTTACATCGCCTTACATCAGGGTCCCCAGAGAGCCCCACCTTACATCACCTTACATCAGGGTCCCCAGAGAGCCTCCTCCTTACATCGCCTTACATCAGGGTCCCCAGAGAGCCTCCTCCTTACATCGCCTTACATCAGGGTCCCCAGAGAGCCCCACCTTACATCACCTTACATCAGGGTCCCCAGAGAGCCTCCTCCTTACATCGCCTTACATCAGGGTCCCCAGAGAGCCTCCTCCTTACATCGCCTTACATCAGGGTCCCCAGAGAGCCCCACCTTACATCACCTTACATCAGGGTCCTCAGAGAGCCTCCTCCTTACATCGCCTTACATCAGGGTCCCCAGAGAGCCTCCTCCTTACATCACCTTACATCAGGGTCCCCAGAGAGCCTCCTCCTTACATCACCTTACATCAGGGTCCCCAGAGAGCCCCACCTTACATCACCTTACATCAGGGTCCCCAGAGAGCCCCACCTTACATCACCTTACATCAGGGTCCCCAGAGAGCCCCACCTTACATCAGGGTCCCCAGAGAGCCCCACCTTACATCAGGGTCCCCAGAGAGCCCCACCTTACATCACCTTACATCAGGGTCCCCAGAGAGCCCCACCTTACATCACCTTACATCAGGGTCCCCAGAGAGCCTCCTCCTTACATCACCTTACATCAGGGTCCCCAGAGAGCCTCCTCCTTACATCGCCTTACATCAGGGTCCCCAGAGAGCCCCACCTTACATCACCTTACATCAGGGTCCCCAGAGAGCCTCCTCCTTACATCGCCTTACATCAGGGTCCTCAGAGAGCCTCCCCCTTCCATCAGGGTACCCAGAGGGCCTCCTCCTTACATCAACTTACATTAGGGTCCCCAGAGATCCTCCCCCTTAAATCTGGGTCCCTAGAGAGCCTAGGCCTTAAAATCGGGGTCCCCAGAGAGCCTCTCCCTTACATCAGGGTCCCCAGAGAGCCCCCCCCACTTATATAAGGGTCCCCAGAGAGCCTCCCCTCCCCTTGGGGACCCCTGCAGAGACTCAGGGCTATTGACCACAGATTCGGGGTTATAGCCCCAAAAGCCACCCCCTAGCAACGCCCCTGGCTGTGGGGTCCCTCTAGAGCTGGAAATCACTGAGGTAGACACCACTCACTACTCCAGTGATCTCCACTTGCTTCCGGGTCCCATGGCAAGTGGCTGCCCTGCTGTCTTCTGAACATAGGAGGTCGGCCTCTCGGCACAGACTCCATTCAGAGAATGTTTTGTTATTCCTCAAAGAATTCAAAGCTTTCCCTGATTGGATGAGGTGGAGAGACGGAGCAGTGTCGTCACCCTTTCCACCTTGTCCAATCATTGTCCTTCATTGAAAAATGCAAAACATTCTCTAAATGAGTCTACATACAGTTTTTATATAGGGTTCCCAGCAGGCACGTCTGTTAATGAAGCAAATAGATTGCTTGGACCGGCTTGGCCCAAACTAACTACCGGTATTTAAAGTCACAAGTCTTAAGTTACTTTTTTAATTTCCTTAAATGTTTAATTTATTTTCTTTTAAAATGTTGAAAAGCTAATGCAACCAAAGGCATCATTGCAGCTCCCTGTTCTCAATGTTGCCCCTTCCATATGGACCTTCTATATATTTTAAGATGCTGTTTTTAAATTGGCCAGTCTGGAATGGGAATGTTTCTATAAAATGTAGAAAAACACTTTCTTGGGGTCCTCTGGTAGAACAGGGGCACATCTTGGTGTCCTTTTTTATTTTGTGATCTCTTGCCAAGGTCCTGAACTTGGATTCCTGACCTTTTTCAAAGCACCTGATCCCAACAAGGACTATTACAGTAAAAAACACATGTTTCTGAGGACTGTGTCATCACATTAGACATGGTAGAGGAGAGTTCTTGAGTCCTAGAGTCATCCATGGGAATCTATAGTCTGTGGTCCTATAAAAAAGATATACCACTGCCTACTGGGCACGTCCAGGATGTCAGCATGGGTGCCCTATGATCCCAGATCTGGGTGCTTTGATGAAGAAACGGCATCCGTGGCTGTTGACCCTGGCCCACTGTCTTACCTACCAGACCTTGTTCTTGGCCTATCATTATGATGAGTGGCTCACCAACAATGGGCAGCACATGAAGTAGTAGCCCAGAGTTGGTGAACACAGGAGCTGGTTGCTGTTTCTTCATTGGAATGCCCTTTATTTCTAGGATTCTGAGGTACTCTGCAACATATAAAAGTTGGAGGTGCCACCTTGAAAATGTAAGGGGCTAGTTTACACAGGCTTCTAAAGGGAGCGCAATTCATGACACTAGTGCGCATTCCAGGACACTTGGGGGGTTGATTTACCAAAACTGGTGCAACTGTGCATGGTAGCCAATCGGCTTCTAACTTCAGCTTATTCAATTAAGCATTGACAAAAAAAAAAAAAAAACTGGGAGCTGATTGGTTTCTATGCAGAGCTGCACCAGATTTTGCACGCTCCAGCTTTAGTAAAGCCACTCTTTAGTTCAGTGGTCTCCAAACTATGGCCCGGGGGCTGGATGTGGTCCCTTGATTGCCTTTTATCTGGCCCGTGGGGCACTATTGCACCAATTGACACCAATGAGGGAGCACCTTTCCCCCTAATGACAGCATCAACAGGGCACTATTTCTCACATTGATACCAACATTAGGGCACTATTCCTCCTATTAAAACTAAAGATAGGACACTGATGTCAGGTAATTTCTACTTCCACTGGCAACAGTCTGGCCACCCTAAAGCTTGAAGGACCATAAACTGGACCTTTGCTTGGAAAGTTTGGCGACCCCTGCCTTAGTTTATAGACCGTGCTAGGCTTTCTAAGAAAGCCTAGCATTGCCTTTATTGCTTTTTGGTAGCCAGAGGAAAAAAATCATGTCAATTCAAACAATCCTGTCTCTGTAAGCCTCGGTTCACATATATGAGAATCGGATGCATTTTTAACAGCATATAATTTGTATAACCTCTCTTCTTTAGTAGTATAATTGATCTTATCTTTCAAGCAATAGGTGTATTTTAAAACGGAGCTGGTATCTGATCCTACAGGCAATTGATGCGCTCTTTCTTGCCTGTAACAAATCTGAAGCTAGCACCCTGTACGGTTTTGTGAGTCAGATTACAGAATGTACTACTTGAACTATCCTTTTATTTTTGTGCATAGGTAAATCTGTTCTCCATGGAAGCATGAACTGTTGTCAGAAATTATGTCAGGAAATTATGTTTAGCTAATTTTGTGCTCCCATCACCCCTGTCAGACAGCGTAGCTAGGGCCATGACAACAACTTTCTCTTGTGCACTTACACCAGGGGCCAGCAACCTTTTTCCACTTAAGGGCCAGATTCAATGCATGTGAATGCATGGAGGGGCCACATTCACCTGCTAATAAATGAAGATAATAATCTGAACCCCTTTACATTACACAGCTCTCGCATTTCTGGACCCCTTTACATTACACAGCTCCGCACCTCTGGACCCCTTTACATTACACAGCCCCCATACCTCTGGACCCCTTTACATTACACGCCCCGTACCTCTGGACCCCTTTACATTACACAACCCCCGTACCTCTGGACCCCTTTACATTACACAGCCCCCCCCCCCCCCCTGCATATTACACAGCTTTTTCCCCCCACGTTATGCTTTAAAATTGCTCACACGTGGAATAGCGACAAACTACGGTACTTAAAAAAATCTCCATAGGCGACATTTTAAAAATTTCTACAGATTACCAGTTTAGCGTTACAGAAGAGGTCTTGTACTAGAATTATTGCTCTCACTCTGTCGATCGCGGCGATACCTCACGTGTGGTTCGTACACCGTTTACATTTGTGACTTACGTATGTGTTTGCTTCTGCACGGAGGTAATTCCGATCACTTTTATTGTTGTCAGAAGGAATGTAAACATCCTTTGTGACAGTAATAGGCATGTGACAGATACTCTTTATGGAGGGATCTGGGGTCTATAAGACCCCAAATCCCTCCTTTTCACTTAAAAGCATTCAATGCTAATTTTGGCTGTTTTGAATACTGTGCTTGTTTTTAAATGTGGCGCCTTTAATCCCCTGTACACACGACCGGTTTTCCCGTCGGAATAAACTCTGAAGGTTTTTCCGATGGAGTTCCGACAGAATTCCGCTCAAGCTGTCTTGCATACACAAGGTCACACCAAATTCTGACCGTCGAAAAGAACCCAGTGACGTACAACATGTACGATGGGACTAGAAAACGGAAGTTCAATAGCCAGTAGCTTCCGTCTCGTACTTCAGCGCATGCGTCGTTTTTGGTACGTCATAGCAGCATACAGACGAGCGGTTTTCCCAATAGGAGTTGGTTCCATCGAAAAAATTTAGAACATGTTCTCTTTTTAGGTCCGTCAGAATTTCGATGTAAAAATTCCAATGGGGCATACACACGATTGGAATATATGACGAAAAGCTCCCGTCTGACTTTTTCTGTCGGACATTCCGCTCGTGTGTACATGGCATAAGTCTTCTGTAAACCAGAAGTGATGTCATGACTTCGCTACCGGGTTACTAGATCTGAGACCCGATCAAAGGCGATTCCGGCTTCGTTTGGGTCTCTGGCCAGCAGGCGCACGGCAGGGGGGGTGGGGGACGTCCCGTCCCGTCCCCTCCCGCTACTTGGGATTAAAGCCGTGCGGCTTCTTAGCCGCATCAGTTGTTATCCCAAGAAAGCCGACCAGGGTTAAAATGTCCAGAGGGTCGGGTGCACATGAATTGATCAAACAAATCTTATGGGAGGAACATGTAACATTTTCCCGAAGGTGAATATATCCATTAACCTTTTTCACAGCCAGAGTCGTTTTCACGTTTTTTGCACAAGTTTAAAAAAAATAATTTGGTGCCTGAAGATTACATAACCCCCCCCAAACATTATATATTTTCTGAAAGCATACACCCTAGAGAAGGGTCTCCACCAAACTTTCTAAATAAAGGACGGGTTTATTGTCGTTCAGACTTTAGGAGGGTCGGACTGTGGCCAGTCGGAGTAGAAAAAGTCCTGGCATCAGTGGGAGTAAACAGTGACCCATCATTGGTATTGCAGGGAAGCATAGTGCCCCATTGGTGTCACTAGAAGGAATAGTGCTTTGCTGTACAGGTGATTGCAGAAGGCTGATGTCTAGTCACATTTTGTTTGCAATAGGTTTTTATTCAAAAGTTTAAGGCCCCTTTCACACTGGGGCGGTTTGCAGGCGGTATTGCGCTAAAAATAGCGCCTGCAAACCGCCCCTAAACAACCTCCGCTGTTTGTTCAGTGTGAAAGCCCGAGGGCTTTCACACTGAAGCGGTGCGCTGGCAGGAGAAGAAAAAATCTGCAAGCTGCATCTTTGGAGCGGTGAAGGAGCGGTGTATTCACCGCTCCTAAACCGCTCCTGCCTATTGAAATCAATGGGACAGCGTGGCTATACCGCGGCTATAGCCACGCTATACGAGGGGTTTTAACCCTTTTTCGGCTGCAGGCGGGGGGTTAAAACCGCACCGCTAGTGGCCGAATACCGCGGTAAAACAGCGCTAAAAATAGCGCTGTTTTACTGCCGACGCCCCCTACCGCCCCAGTGTGAAAGGGGCCTTACAGATTTCTTAGGATACAAATAATATACCGATATAGAAGGCTCCATTCACCCTTAGGGGTAACCAAGTGTCAGATCATTATGACTATAATACAAAAATCAATTGTAAAAGGTAAATTCCACTGAATTAGGCTACTGCCTGTCTGGGCATATACAGAGTAATCATTATACTTGTGGTATAAACAATTCAGGAATATTACTCTGAAAAACATCCCTGTAACATTTGATCTAGAACTAGAGATCGGAGCACTTCTCACCAGGGATGATCTGGTACTTCAACTCACTTTACGTAGCTCCTACATTGGCTTCACAAAATGAAGGGCTCCAGGACTCTCAATTTGCATCCATAAGGTAAATATCATTGAGACGAGAAGAAAAGAGAAATAATGAAGGGGTGAAAAGAAGAAGAAAAGAGGTCAGAGGAAAGGAGCAGGAGTCAATTCCCTCGGCCTAGGCTCTCTACCGCCAAGTTCCGGGAACTAGGGTTGCACCGATACTAGTATCGGTGCAGATATCGACTGTTTGCACAAGTATCGGTACTCGTGCAGATGGACCGATACCTGAAACCGGTACTTTCAGGCTCGGTTCTTTGAGCTGTCAGTGGGTCTCCCCAGTGTTAAAGAAGTCCGGTAATTAGAGCTGTCAAAAAAACACTAAAATAAAAAAACATTGTTTCTTTTTGTATATTTCTGTTTCTTCATCTGCAGATCAAAGGGATGAACAAATTTTCCTCTGTTTAACCCCTTATTAACCCTTAATTTACTCTAATCAGCCTTGATTAACTCCCTATTCTCCTCCATTTAATTATTACTTTCCTGCCTTTTTTTCTTTTGTTCGCGTCTATTTTTATAAACGAACAATTAAAACTTTTTGTTTGTCTGCTTTGTTAGTGAATATTTTTACACATATATATTAACACATATATTTACACATTTCACATTGAAAAAGTGCTAAATTAAAAAAAAAAAATCAATTATTTTCATTTGTAAGTGAATACTCTGATCCAAAAGCGCTGGACCTTTGGACAGGACCACCAAACATGGAGCATAGTACCCTTTCGCCCGCACCCTCTGAAGCAAACGGATGAAGTGCCAGGGTACAATCTCGCCAGTCTCGCCAGGACGAGGTACCATCTGGACAGCACTTGTAATTCCCTTCCACCAAGGAAGTATTAAGTACAGTAAAACCTTGGTTTGCGTTTAACTTGGTTTGAGAGTGTTTTGCAAGACAAGCTAAATTTTTTAAATATATTTTGACTTGATATACAAGTAGCGTCGTGTCACAGCTGAGTATAAAAGAGAAGAGAGGTGCCTCTAAGTGTAGCAATATTGTTACATTTAATCAGGGCCTTTTTTTCTCAAACAATAGGTGCTGGAACTCAACCACAACCCCCCAACCCCCCCCCCCCCCATCACATCAAATAGTGGGTGTGGTCATATTTCACAAAGGGTAGAAGGGTAGAAGGGTCTTAAAGGGGCATTAAATACCAGGATTGCATTACATACAGAGTGCAGAGTTCATGGGGGTTACACACAGAGTGCAGAGCTGTCACTTGTAATTACAAGTGATTGTGGTGAGCAGGCACCAAAGGGTCTGAGCCAGAGGTGGTGGAACTGAGTTCCCCCTGAAAAAAAGCATTTAATGAAGGTAATACATTTAGCAACATATTGCTACACTTAGAGGCGCCTCTCTTCTCTTTTATACTCTGTAGCTCCTGCTGGATTTTGCTTCTAATTCCCTTGTGGAGGCTTCCATTTGTGGCTGGACCTATCACATTGCTATAATCTTTTAATATGGACTATAAATTGAAGGACCTACGAATAAATGATTGCGGAATGAATCACCTGAGTTTGCATTATTTCTTATGGGGAAATTCGCTTTGATATACAAGTGCTTTGAATTACAAGCATGTTTCGGGAACGAATTATGCTCGCAATCCAAGGTTTTACTGTATTCCTCTGTGCCCCATGGTCGACCACTGCCCCCAGCCAAGTCACATTTTGGGAATTAAACTGCCAGCATTTAAAAACCACATGTAAGGTATAGAATAATGAATATAAAGCAGCATTCATTTCTTTTATATCTGCCTGAGTTTTTAAAGGAGAGCCCCACAAAGCATCATTTGCATATAAACTGGTCCACATGACACAAGCCCAATGTAAATCTATTTTCCTGCTGCTAGCGACATCCTTTACACAGATTGTTCTTGCAGCAGAGAGACATGTGAATGATAATTCCTCAATAGAGAGGCTGAATCGGAGCCTATCCCCGCTCTGTCCCAAGGAATTGTGCGATTCGGCTCGTCTCCCAGCGTGCTTTCTGCTTCCCCAGAATAAATGGCCATTTTCTCACAGGCCAGAACAATGAGGCCCCCACTCCCCCGGCTCGGCCTGCACGGGCCCGCGCTTTGTGCCGGAGAAGAAGAAAATGTTCCAGCCTAAATAAATGGCTTTCTGGTTGGGTGAATGGCTCCCTTGTTGCACGCAGGGCTGATGGATTGAACAGAGCTGGCAATGAATAGACGCTGTGAGGACCGCGCTTGTGCCTACAGCGGCTTCAGTGTCAATAAACGCTGAGCCCGACGCCCAAACCTCACGCGAAATGTGGCTAAACCTAAACGGGTGATTTTCTCTTTTCTTCTTGAGCCATGAAGATCAAAGGAACGCTGTGGCCAGATCTTTCATTTCAACCAAATTTTTTTTCATAATTTTAAAGTGGGTGTAAACCTTTATATATTTATATACCCAGTGAAGTGACTGGTGATGCACAGAGATGAAAAAAATCCTCCTACATAAGTTGTACCCATTTATCTGCAGTCTTCTCTTCTCTACAGCTGTTCAACGTGCAGAATTTATAAAGCTTTTCTTAGCTTTCAGAAAGCAGGGGGCGGAGAGCTGAAGTTACACTCTACACACAGGAACAGCGTTGAGGTTGTCAATCGCAGGCTGTGTGCTGGAGCTCCCTCCCCTGTCACCATTTTTTTTCTCTTGGTGTCAGGAAAATCTGTCAGAAGTGACTCATGCTGATAGTAGAAGAACGAGGCAGCAGACAGAATTGAGACAAGTACACACACTATATAGAGGGATAGGTTTTATTCATATTTTATGTCTGAGGTTGACAACCACTTTACCCACTTCAATACCGGACATTTTTACCCCCTTCCTGCCCAGGCCAATTTTCAGTTTTCAGCGCTGTCGCATTTTGAATGACAATTGCGCGGTCATGCAACACTGTACCCACAAATAAAGCTTTCTTTTAGTGGTATTTGATCACCTCTGCGGTTTTTATTTCTTACGCTATAAACAAAAGAAGAGTTTAAAAAAAACACTATTTTTTACTTTTTGCTATAATAAATATCCCAATTTAAAAAAAATGTCCCCAGTTTAGGCCAATATATATTCTTCTGCATCATTTTTGTAAAAAAAATCGCAATAAGTGTATATTGATTGGTATGCGCAAAAGTTATAGCGTCTACAAAATAGGGGATAGATTTATGGCATTGTTATTATTTTTAAATTTTTTTACTAGTAATGGCTGCGATCAGCGATTTTTATCGTGACTGTGACACATCGGACACTTTTGACAATATTTTGGAACCATTCATATTTATACAGTGATTAATGTGTAAATGTCACTGGCAGAGAAGGGGTTAACACTAGGGGGCGATCAAGGGGTAAATGTGTTTCCTAGGGGGTGATTCTAACTGTAGGGGGAGGGGACTCACAAGGGGAGGAGACCAATCGGTGTTCCTCTGTACTGGGAACACACCATCGGTCTTCTCTCCCCTGACAGGACGTGGCTCTGTGTGTTTACACATACACAGATCCACGTCCCGTCTCTGTTACCGGCAATCGTGCGTGCCCGGCGGACATCGTGGCCGCCGGGCACGTGCACCGGCTCCAGAGTGACGCGGCGGGGAAGCCCAGGACGTCATATGACGCCCGTCCAGGATGGGAGATCCCTCCTGTAGATGTCATTTGACTATGGGTGGGGTAGGAAGTGGTTAATGTTTGGTATGTATGTTATTTAAAAGGCCTCTTTCAGGTGAAGTGGAATCCGTCCAAGCAGATCCGCCTGCTCGGAGTGGACACAGCCCGCTCTCCTCTATGGGGTGGTTGGATGGAAACGGACATGCAGTCATCCAATCCGATCTGCTGGATGGATGGCGAACGTATCCCCATCCATCTGTTTTTACAGATCCGAATCAGATGCCTGGTGGGTGCCAGTGGACACATGCTAACATCCATTGCCCTGTAGAAAACAATGGGTGATCCGATCGGGTCGACCTGAAAAACGGACAGGCGGACCTGATCGGTCCAATGGTGTGAAAGGGGCCTAAAGGTCTCCTGTATGTAAACATGTAAAAGCCCAGAGACTGATGCTGGCTGTCATCTTGGATGTAATTGGTATAGCCGCGCTGTCCCATTGATTTCAATGGGCAGGAGCGGTGAATACACCGCTCCTTCACCGCTCCAAAGATGCGGCTTGCAGGAGATTTTTTCTTCTCCTGCCAGCGCACCGCTTCACACTTTCACACTGAACAAACAACGGAGCCTGTTTGGGGGTGGTTTGCAGGCGGTATTTTTAGCGCAATAACGCCTGCAAACCGCCCCAGTGTGAAAGGGGCCTTACCGGTGCAGTGCATTTGAAAAAGTATTGCATGCGCTTGGAGAAGTGCGATTTTAGCCCCTTCAAAATATGGGAATTGCACATGAAGGCACAGCGTGTTCCTGTGCAGGCATGATGTAAACTGGCCCTCAAAGAGATGCATTTTTCATACATTTTCCTTATCTTTTTTTTTTTTTTTTTTAAAGTGAAAAACTGATCAGTGTTAGAGGTCCCTTAAGCAGACGGTGAGGAGTCAATACAATGCCTCTTTATCTTTCAAATGTTTTCTGAAGAGCAATCCAAATGTGGATCGCTCTTCAGAGAGCAAAGCAGAGCAAGTGTGACTGAGCCCTTAAAGCGGAGTTCCACCCAAAAGTGGAACTTCCACTCATTTGTCTCCTCTCCCCCTCCGGTGCCACAATTGGCACCTTTTTTTGGGGGGGGGGGGGGGCAGGATACCTGTCTTTGTTTGTTTGACAGGTATCCTGTTCCCACTTCAGGGAGTCCGGGCCGCGGCCCATTGACAGCACCGCGGGGCTCCCTCCTCTCCCTGTCGCCGGCCCAGTAGGAGAGAGGAGCGGGGCCTCGCGCATGCGCAGTAGGGTTCCTGCTGTGAAGCCGTAAGGCTACACTGCCAGGTTCCCTTACCCGCAATTGCAGCGGCAGCACCCGACAGCTGATGGAAACATCATCTGCGGTGCCGACATCGCGGGACTCCAGGACAGGTAAGTGTCTGATTTGTTAAAAGCCAACAGCTGCAGTATGTGTAGTTGCTGGCTTTTAATTTTTGTTTTTGGGTGGACCTCCGCTTTAAGGTGCTTTCAGCTGCTGCAGCCATTATAAGGGGCTCCCCCTGCTGGAATTATTTTATATTATTATAGAGACTGTAACAGGAACACACAAGGTGGGTGGTAAAATAACTCCGCCCCGTACACACGGTCGGATTTTCCGACGGAGAAAGTGCGATCGGATTATGTTGTCGGAAATTCCGACCGTGTGTGGGCTCCATCGGACTTTTTCCGTCGAAATTTCCGACACACAAAGTTTGAGAGCAGGCTATAAAATTTTCCGACAACAAAATCCGTTGTCGGAATTTCCGATCGTGTGTACACAAATCCGACGCACAAAGTGCCACGCATGCTCAGAATAAATTAAGAGACAAAAGCTATTGGCTACTGTCCCGTTTATAGTCCCGACGTACGTGTTTTACGTCACCGCGTTCAAAACGATCGGATCTTCTTTTTGTGCAACCGTGTGTATGCAAGACAAGTTTGGCCCAAAATCCGACGGATTTTGTCGTCGGAATGTGCGACCATGTGTACGGGGCATTATGCCTCGTACACACGGTCGGATCTTCCAACGGGAAATGTTCAATGGGAGCATGTTGCCGGAAATTCCAACCGTGTGTAGGCTCCATCGGACATTTTCCATCGGAATTTTCGTCACACAAAACTTGAGATCTGCTCCTCAAATTTTCCGACAACAAAATGCGTTGTCGTAAATTCCGATCGCGTGTACACAATTCCGACGCACAAAGTGCCACGCATGCTCGGAATCAAGCAGAAGAGCCGCACTGGCTATTGAACTTCATTTTTCTCGGCTCGTCGTACGTGTTGTACGTCACCGCGTTCTTGACGTTTGGAACTTCCTACAAGATTTGCGTGACCGTGTGTATGCAAGACAAGTTTGAACCAACATCTGTCGGGAAAAAAAACATGGATTTTGTCGGAATGTGCGATCGTGTGTACGGGGCATTAGGTGGGTGGCCACGGATTGTGGAATAATGGCAGGGAGATCTCTTTGTTGGAATGTCCAAAATGCTTAAGAAGCCAGAGGCTGACTCAGCTCACCAGACTGCAACTAGAGCTAGAAGATCACTTTTTGGATGGACTGACCCTTTAAATTAGCAGAACACCCACTAACCACACTCCTGGTTGAGGTGACATTCCTCCAGAGTGATAACATTTGTCACCGGCTCAGTCTCCTTTTATCTTTTGTTGGAGGAAGTCTCTCCCACCTGTCACTCCGCTGTCACACCAAGGCCAGTCTTCTAACAAACGGCTCTGTTATTTTTGGAATTCTGAGTGTTCTTTGGGTTCTACAGGAACTGTAACAAGCTGTAAAGGACTCCTCTCTAATGGTGAAGGGTACAAGGTGTGATATTTACATGTGCCATTTCTTTAGCAGACCCGGCCTCAGTTGATGACTCCTTAGACTTTATAAAGAGAAAGTCATTTTATATATACAGTGCCTTAAAGTATTCATACCCCTTGAAATTTTCCACATTTTTGTCATGTTACAGCCATAAATGTATTTTATTGGGATTTTATGTGATAGACCAACACAAAGTGGCACATAACTGAAGTGGAAAGAAAATGATAAATGGTTTTCAACATTTTTTTTACAAATTAAATACAGTGGAACCTTGGATTACAAGCATATACCGTTCCAGGAGAATGCTTGTAATCCAAAGCACTCGCATACCAAAGCGAGTTTCCCCATAGAAGTCAATGGAAACGAAGATAATTCGTTCTGCATTGACTTCTATTGCATGCAATACCGCATGTGGCCAGGTGTGGGGGGGCGCTGGAGAGCCTCGAAAATATGCGGGGACAGCTCGGCTGAACTCGGAAAGGCTTGGAAACACTCGGGAACTGAGTATTTCCGAATGTTTCAAAGTATTTCCGAGTGTCACCGGCGCCCCCGCACCTCTGGCCAAATGCGGTACTGCACACCCCATTAGTTTGAATTCTGCTCATTTTGTAAGACAACACTGGCAAACCAAGTCCGCATTAAAAAAAAAAAAAAAAAAGTTGCTCGTCTTTCAAAATGGTCGTTAACCGCGTTACTCGTTAACCAAGGTTCCAATGTATGTGAAAAGTGTGGCGTGCATTTTTATTCGGCCCCCTTTACTCTGATACCCCGAACTAAAATCTAGTGGAACCAATTGCCTTCAGAAGCCACCTAATTAGTAAATAGAGTCCACCTGTGTGTGATTTAATCTCAGTATAAATACAGCTGTTCTTTGAAGCCCTCAGAGGTTTGTTAGAGAATCTTAGTGAACAAACAGCATCGTGAAGGCCAAGGAACACACCAGAAAGGTCAGGGATAATGTTGATACCACTAACTAGTGGAACCAATTGCCTTCAGAAGTCACCTAGTTAGTAGTTCACCTGTGTGTAGTTTAATCCCAGTATAAATACAGCTGTTCTGTGGAGCCCTCAGAGGTTTGTTAGAGAACCTTAGTGAACAAACAGCATCATGAAGGCCAAAGAACACAGCAGACAGATCAGGGATAAAGTTGTGGAGAAGTTTAAAGCAGGGTTAGGTTATAAAAAAAATATCCCAAGCTTTGAATATCTCACGGAGCACTGTTCACTCCATCATCGGAAAATGGAAAGAGTATGGCACAACTGCAAACCTACCAAGACATGGCCGTCCACCTAAACTGACCGGCTGGGCAAGGAGAACATTAATCAGAGAAGAAGCCAAGAGGCCCCATGATAACTGGAGGAGCTGCAGAGATCCACAGCTCAGGTGGGAGAATCTGTCCACAGGACAACTATTAGTCGTGCTCTCCACAAATCTGACCTTTATGGAAGAGTGACAAGAAGAAAGACATGATGGTCAGGAGGGGGCGTTCGCTCGTCCCCTCCCTTTTATGACCTTCCAGGCTGCATGCTCAGATAAGGACCTGGTATGGATTGGGGGGGGTTACCCCCCGCCATTTTTTCCATGGATTTTTTTTTTTTCAGCTGGGAACCCTACTGACAGCTGTTGACTCATCGCGGACACGGCGGCCGCCCACTCCTTAAAGAGGAGCTCCTCCCAAAAGGGGAAGCTCTGCTTCTTTGCCCCCCCCCCCCCCCGCACGCTGCCACATTTGGCACCTTTGGGGGGGGGGGCAGTACCTGTTTTTGCCCATCCCCATCCCCACTTCTGAGAGACCTTGCCACAGCGAGGTCCCCCAGAAGTTCGGGCCTCCTTCCCCTGTCGCCGGGCAATTCACAAAGTGCATGCGCAGTAGGAAACTGGCTGTGAAGCCGCAAGGCTTCACTGACTGTTTCCCTTACAAAGAATGGCGTAGGCAGCACCCGAGAGCCGATTGAAAAATTAGCTCGGGTGCCGACATTACGGGATCCCTGGACAGGTAAGTTTCCATATATTAACCACTTCCCACCCGGCCACTGCACATAAACGGCCGGGTGGGCTATCTCTCCTTCTGAGTGGATGTTCAGGAACGTCCCTCAGAAGGAGCGGGATCGCGCGCGTAGCGGCGTGATCCCGATGCGCTCGTGTCACCCGGACACGGCGCATCTCCGATCGGCAGGAGGGCTCTGCGATTGGCCCTCCTGATCACATGACGGCCGTGTCGAATCACAGCCGTCATGTGATGTAAACACAGAGCCAGTTGCTAGGCAATCGGCTCACCTCTCCTCACACGGAAGTTGTCAGTGAGGAGAGGAGAGCGGATCGCTGCAGCCGGCTGGTGATCAGTGAGTATGAGCTGTTTTTTACAGCTTTTTACTCACTGATCACCAGTCTAGTGTCCCCACACACATGTAAAAACACAAAACAAACAGTAAAAACACATGTCCCCAAAACACATGTCCCCAAAACACATGTCCCCACATAGTAAAAACACATGTCCCCCACATATGTCCCAGTAAAATCACATGTCCCAATGATTATCTGCACACATATGTCACCTGCGCACATCTGTACATGATCATTTGCGCACGTGTCCGTGATCACACGAACCAATTATTATACACTTAACGGAATTTTTTTTACCAAAAACATTTAGCAGAATACGTTTTGGCTTAAATTTATGACAAAATTTAATTTTATTGGATTTGTTTTAAAATAGAAAGAATAAAATATTGTTTTTTTTTCCAAATTTCCGCTCTTTTTTTCGCTTATATCGCAAAAAATAAAAAACGAAGTCGTGAATAAATACCACCAAAAGAAAGCTCTATCTGTGTGAACAAAATGAAAACATTTTTTAATTTGGGTACAGCGTAGCATGACCGCGCAATTGTCATTGAAAGTGCGAGAGCGCTAAAAGCTGAAAATTGGTCTGGGAAGGAGGGGGGCGAAAGTGCCCAGTATTGAGGTGGTTAAAAGTCAGCAGCTACTTTTAATTTTTTGGTGGGAGGGGGCTGGAGCTCCGCTTCAAAAACCAGCTTTGTTAACCACTTCAGCCCCGGAAGGTTTCACCCCTTAATGACCAGGCCATTTTTTGCGATACGGCACTGCGTCGCTTTAACTGACAATTGCGCGGTCGTGCGACGCTGTACCCAAATAAAATTGATGTCCTTTTTTTCCCACATATAGAGGTTTCTTTTGGTGGTATTTGATCAACTCTGCATTCTATTTATTTTTTGCGCTATAGACAAAAAAAAAGACCGACAATTTAAAAAAAACAAAAACAATATTTTTTAGTTTCTGCTATAAAACGCATCCAATAAAAAAATGTAAAAAAATCTAATTTCTTCATCAGTTTAGGTCAATATGTATTCTTCTACTTATTTTTGGTTAAAAAAATCCCAATAAGCGTATATTGATTGGTTTGTGCAAAAGTTATCACGTCTACAAACTATGGGATAGACTTATGGTATTTTTTTTATTATTTTTTTTTTTTTTACTAGTAATGGCATCGATCAGCGCTTTTTAGCGGTACTGCAACATTGGGGCGGACAAATTGGACTCTAAGTGACACTTTTTGGGGACCAGTGACATTAATACAGTGATCAGTGCTAAAAAAAAATGCACTGTCACTGTATAAATGACACTGGCAGGGAAAAGGTTAACACCAGGGGCGATCAAAGGGCTAAGTGTGCTCCTAGGGAGTGATTTCTAACTGTGAGGGGGATGGACTGACTGGAGGAAGAGAGAGATCTGTGTTCCTGATTTGCAGGAACACGAGATCTCTCTCTTCCTGTCCGACAAGGCATATGTAAACAAGGCAGACCACCGTTCTGCCTCTCCAGCGAACGATTGGCGGGTCTCGGCGGACATAGCGGTTGCCAGGCCCGCTGATTGGCTCTCGCTGTGCCCAATCACAGCTGGAGCGTGTAGCCAGCGGTAAAGACCCTGAAGCGGAAACAACGTACAGGTATGTTGTTTTGCGCAGCCGCCTGCCGCAGTAAATGTGCGGTGGGCGGTCCGGAAGCGGCTAATGAAACAAAATAAAAAACGCATGAAAATGGCATGCAAAAATGCATCAAAATCGCATGTTCTAATACAAAATGCACCACAAAGCATGCCGGAAAACCGCATCAACCGCAACGTTATAGATGTGAACCTAGTGTAAATGCCTACCTGAGCCCGATCTCGATCCGGCGACGTGCACGAGACCCGAGGCTCTCTCAGCTATCCCGAACTTCACTGGCTCAGAAACAGCAGCAGGAGCCATTGGCTCCCTCTGCTGTCAATCAGAGCCAATGACAAGGGAGGGGGGCAGGGCCGAGCCCTGCTCTGTGTGCCAAGCCACTTGCTGCGGGGGCACTCGGCGGGGGGGGGGGGAGCTAGGGAGCGCCAGCGGGACACCCGAGAAGAGGAGGATCAGGGCTGCTCTGTGCAAAATCACTGCAGAGCATGTTTGTTATTAAAAAAAAAAAAAAAAACACAAAAAAAAATAATCTTTACAAACACTTGAACAAAAATATGGAAGGGCAAGAATGTAAAAGTCAAATAAATAATTACTTTAAATGAAATGCTACAGTAATAGCTCAACACACTCTAAAACACCCAGTACTTTCCCTTTACGAGTGAACTTTGCATCATTATCTAGGCCTGCGTTTGGTCATTTTTTTTTTTAGTCGCTTTCTGTCAAACATGAGAATTTTGGCACGCTTAATAAAATCAGCTGTACGTGTGGGTTATATGATCCAGATGGGTTATAGGAGCCAAGAAATCAGTGTGTAACAGGGGTCACAGATGGAAAGCCCCCCATGGGGGGAAGGGGGGGGGGGGGACAGAGATTATCGCATTACATGGTCTGCAGTTGGCACAACCACTTTATTAAAGAGTCAAATCTTTTATTTTCAGCCTCAGTGTGGAAGGGCTTTAGTGTCCTTATAGATTGTAGAGTATATGTGTTGGGAAATTGTCATTTGTGTCCTCTGTTTAGGAACATTAAAGTATAATTAAAATCACAACTTTTTTTTTTTTTTTTTTTGAGAGAGCGGAGAGGGATTAGAACATCTGTCAGGTTTTTATTGCTGTCTGTGCCCCATTAGGAAGATTCACCCTCTCTATTTGTCCTGTTTACCATTGTCATTGAAAGTGAAAGAAAATACCAAATTTTTGGTTGTCCCCAGAAAGGTAATAGAGGGCAAATCTTCTAATGGGGGCCCCCAGGTATTCCTGTAATTTGCAGAGATTTCCTCTCACTTCCTGTTTGCCTATGGGACAGGAAGTGAAGAGAAATCTCCCCAATGGGACACAGATGGGGGGAAAAAAAACAGACCGGTTATAACCCTCCCTTACTCTATCCAAAATTAAATAAAATGTTTTGCCTTTAGGCCTCATGTACATTGCTGCTGGTAAATGGATGTTTAGGAGCAGTTGAGCGTTTTCTTCAGCAGCCCCTGAACTCTCCTCTGTTATCTTATCTGTATATGTACACTGATTAGTTTACAGTCCTTTAGAGGCAGTTGAGTTTAGTGGCATTTTTTGCAAAAAATTGCATTCAGGACATACGTTTACTGGCATTTCAAACATCAACTGCTTGTAACTGCTTGTAAACTTGTGTAAAAGCTGTAACCTGAGTTTTTGTTTATAAGCGTTCTTAAAGAGGAGGAACGTGTGAGATATGGGAAAAACACAATTTTTACCACATGCTGCTGCAAGAAGGGGGGGTGAGAGACGGGCACAGAGAGAGAGAGACGGGCACAGAGAGAGACAGAAAGAAAGACAGGCACTCAGCGATTTTTAAAAAAAAAAATTTTTTTTTGCGGGACTGCGACATTGCAGCGGACAAATCTGGCAACAAGTGACACTTTTTGGGGACCATTGACACCAATACAGTGATCAGCGCTAAAAAAAATGCACTGTCACTGTATAAATGACACTGGCAGGGAAGGGGTTAACATCAGGGGCGATCAAAGGGTTAAGTGCGCTCCTAGGGCGTGCTTTCTAGAGCTCTTTTCACACTGATGCATTTTTTTGATGCATTTTGCAGAAATGCAGGTAAATTTTTTAACATGGGTTCCTATGGAACATGTTCACATCAATGCATTTCTGTGCCTCTGCCTTTTTGGAAATGGTCAGGGACTTTTTTTCCCGCAAAATTTAGCGTTTGGATGTAATAGACTTCAATGGACCCGCATCCAAAATGCAAGTACCGCGTTTTTTTACCGCGATTTTGATGCAATTTTGCCGCAATTTGCGTTTTTTTTTTCTTTACACTGTATATAGCTGCTTGCTAAGGAGGGGGCCGGGAAGCCGGCCGCCGCATCCTTAACAACCATTGAGTCATCAGCTGTCAGCAGAAATTTAGCAAGGTCAGCACGATTTCAGGTGCTACTTGATAGACATCTGTGTGGCTTCATACACAGATGTCTGAAATCAGTAAAAGTAGTGCAGGAACTACTTTTGCACGTTGGTGCGGCACCGCAAGATCGCACCGATTGGAACAGTGCCATTGCCGCCAATAGGCTGCGACTTGTCATGCCATTTGATCTCTCAAATGGCATGACAAATCGCTCCAATGTGAACCTAGGCTCAAGGTTTGACCTCATATTACAGGGGGTCCCCTAGTTACAAACATCCGACTTACAAACGACTCCTACTTACAAACGGAGGGAGACAACAGGAAGTGAGAGGAAATCTCCCCCTAGGAAGGGAAATTCACTCCAGTAAGAGCTATTATGGGAAAAAGGTACCTCCACTGATGCTTCATCACCAATCCTTGTTTCCACAACAACCCAAAATTTTCAAAATCCAATTGTCATTGGGACAGAAAGTGAGGTGAAATCTTCTGAACAGGGGCACAGACAGCAAAACAAATGTCACAGGGGTGTTAACCCTTCCCTATGCTAGCCAAAAAGCTTAAAAATAGTTTTTTTGGCTGGAGCTACACTTAAAAAATGTACCTGTTCCGACTTACAAACAGATTCAACTTAAGAACAAACCTACAGTCCCTAACCTGTTTGTAACCCGGGGACCCCCTGTATATGGTTTTGGTAAATCTGAAGACAAAAATCTGCAGAAAATCTAATAGTGTGTATGGGGTCTAACTGTGTGCGGGGAGTGGATGCACTGGATGAAAAGAGAGATCCGTGTTTCTGCTTAGCAAACATGCAAGATCTCTCTTTTACTCCCTGACAGAACAGCGATCTGCCTTGTTTACATACGCAGACCTGCCGTTCTGCTTTTCCCGCTGATTGGCTCCTGCTGTGTCCAATCACAGCAGGAGCGGTGCACGCCCCAGATCGTGTTCACAAAATCACTTTCAGGTATGTGATTTTGCGCAGCTGGCTCGCAGTGTATATGCGGTGTGCGGTCCAGAAGCGGCTAAAGTGACTCTAAAGAAATACATTTTTTCTTTAAAAAAAATTACAAATGTGTTCTACTTCCCTCCTCTGTGCAGTGGTTTTGCACAGAGCATCCCCAATCCTCCTCTTTCCCCCACTGGCACTCCTGGCTCCTTCCCCCTGCCAAGTGCCCCCCATAGCAAGTTTCTTGCTATGGGGGCACTTGAGCAGGCTCGCTCCTGGGCCGCAATACTGTGAATGGACATTGTACATTTATACACAGGGCGCGGCGCTGCCCTGTCCTCCTCTCTCCTCAACGGCTCACTGGCTGTGACTGACACCTAATAAAGTAGCCGGTGAGTCTATATGTAGATGGATAGATAGATGGATGGATGGATGGATGGATGGATGGATGGATGGATAGATAGATAGATAGATAGATAGATAGATAGATAGATAGATAGATAGATAGATAGATAGATAGATAGATAGATAGATAGATAGAGTCAACCATAAGTGGCTTCAAACATGCTACCGACAAACAGATCTATACTCAGACACAAAAAAGTTAACAAAAAAATAATTAAAAAAAAAAAATATATTAAAAAACAGAAAACATGCAGACTCGATGGACTACTCTTTTTTTTTTCTGCCATCACTTTTCTGTTTCCAGATATAAAAAAATATTATAAATTTTGTTTTCCTTTTTTTTTTTTTTTATTCTTTTTAAATAAATGATCACATGCCTTCTGTTCTCAGCTGCATAAGGGGAATAGAGAGGTGGGGGGTGGAGAAGCAGCAGTACACTGATCTTCCCTGTGAATATCTGTGCATGTGGGGGGGGGGGGGGCGTGTCAGCACAAGTCTTGGCCACTGGAGGACAAGCAGGTTGTTCTCCCAGCACAGCCAGATAACTGATCACACCGTGATGCATGTGCTCTCATGCCTACCGTGGTCAGTTTGAAATAGGAAAGCAGGGGGACTGGCAGAATCACCAGGTATTTCACACAAAGGAAGCAATCCAAATAGAACAGGGTACTTTTTAACCACAAGTACATGGTACAGCAGACTCAGACCGGGAATATGAAATGTTAGGGTAACAAACTTTTTGAATTCTGTTTTTTTTGGACATCTGCATGGAGTTCCCCTTTAAACTCCATTTAAACTTCTACGACACACAACCAGAATTTATGGCATAGATGTTTTAGCTTAAAATCCCTCTGAATAATCTGAGACCTCCTCTGTTATATATACATGACGGGGTAAGAGACAAAAGCGCATTGTGCGTGTGACTTCATTAAACATAGTACACATGTGTCAGCCGGCCCGGGTCTTACCCCAGCATTGCACAGCCTCTTGTGTTCCCGCTCATTAACAGCAAGGCTGCTATTTATTTTTAGTGTCCAGCTTGATGCTCCGGAGGGGAGCGAGCGTAGACGGCAGACCCCCTGGAGATAACCGCCGCTCAATAGTCAGATTGTGTACAACTCCCACCCTACGCCAGCTGACTGCTTCCCCCTTTTTACAACACAAGGGTTAAATAAAGTTTTGATGAAGTCAATGATTGTATAGGGAATCCCCTGTGACCTGGAGAAGTAAGGTGATCGCTCCTGTGGGCGAATTATATAGGAATATGCAGGCTTGGTATGCAAGAATTTCCCCGAGCAAGCACCACGTTCTTGGAATTCAAACTAAAGTTGTACTTATCAGTATATTATATAATAGTATAACGTTTGTTTAAAGTAGACGTAATGAATATTTATTTTTCATCTTGTTTTGCTGATCTCCTCCACACTCTTTCAGCCATGTCCTGTCTACATTTACCCGTTCCAGTATTGGCTGCACATCATTGCTCTGGACTGGCTTTCTGATGTGATGTGTGTGTGTGTGTGTGTGTGTGTGTATAGAACTGTCCAGTTTTTAAATGCTTAAAGGGTAACTCCACTTTCGTGGGGAAAAAAATAGCAAATGAAGAGAAAAAAATATAGCGTATACAATTGTGAAACAAGTCATATTGTAATTGAATGTTATTAAAAATTACCTTTCCTTTTCAATCTGCAGCTCCTGTAATTTTCTGAAAATGCAATGCAATATGGCTACCTGGAGTTGTTCTGTGCACAGAATATGTACTGACTACTCCCCAGAAACATCATTTCCTGCTTGTGTGATTGGCTCACCAATTTTCCCAGAAGTCTGCCTTAGATACAAGTCAGATTTCAGGCGTCCCCTGTAACAAAAATGTCATTTTTGGTGATATACTCCCAATAGGAAATCACGTCTGAGACCCCTTTCACACTGGGGCGCTTTGCAGGCGCTACATCGCTAAAAATAGCGCCTGCAAAGCGCCCTGAAAGAGCCACTCCTGTCTCTCCAATGTGAAAGCCCCGAGGGCTTTCACACTGGAGCGGTGCGCTGGCAGGACGCTAAAAAAAGTCCTGCTAGCAGCATCTTTGGAGCGGTGTGTATACCACTCCTCCACCGCTCCTGCCTATTGAAATCAATGGGCAGCCCGGCTATACCGCCGGCAAAGCGCTGCCGCAGCAGCGCTTTGCGGGTGGTTTTAACCCTTTCTCGGCTGGTTTTAACCCTTTCTCGGCCGCTAGCGGGGGGTTAAAGCGCCCCGCTAGTGGCCGAATAGCGCCGCAAAATTGACAGTAAAGCACCGCTAAAAATACCTGTGCATTACCACCAACGCATCCACCACTCCAGTGTGAAAGGGGCCTATAGGGATGCAGGCCCTGCAGCTTTCCTCATTAGTGCTCTGCAGCTGCCACAGCTGACTGATAATTATGAAACCACTCCCATTAGACTTGCTCAGCACGGAGGAACAAACAGTGATTTCTTCGGAGTAACAAAAGGTAGGAATCTGCAACAACATTTGTTATAATCTTTGCAATGTACATCGATCACCGAGAGGGGAATGTTTTTTTCTTAACAAAAGTGGACTTATACTTTAAAATGACTCCTAAAACTGTTCTACCATTGTGTTACGTCATTCTTTTTGTTATCATTAAGCCTTGAAAGAGGACAACAGACGTCATCGCGTTAATAATGGCCATGGTGTGCAAGGGACATTTTCTTTGGAAAGCAGTGATATTTATTTAGGTTTTTAGTATCCAACAATGCCAACTACTGTCAAATGTGACCATCAACTCTGAGACCAGTGAAGGCTTCTGCCATATTTCAAGATAAGGGGGTAGAGTTGCTGAAGTAATAGAGCATGTTCGCTTTGCAAAGTGTATGTTTTCAAAGCTTAATTAAAGCAGACGTACATAGCATCTGAGCACTAAACCAAACATTTTTTTTTTTTTAATATTCAAAGCAAACTCCTCCATCCATCCATCCATCCATATCTCCGTGCTTTATTTTGCTGAGAAATCACTTTGAAAAATCTTGCAAACCTGGCCTGTTGGTGGGCCCTGAGGACAGGGTTGATGACCACTGCCCTAGCATTGACACAAAGAGTGCATAAGGGATCCTGAAGGATGACTACACCTGGCACAGCAAGTTATCCCTCACAGCGATGGTATGCAAAAATTCAGGGGTTCTATACACCCTGTGCATGATAAATCTGTGTCAATATATGGGAGAGAGAAAGAGACTTGTTGGAGGGGACTGCAAGATGTCATCCCAAATTTCTCCTGAAATAGGGCTTTCCTTCCCCTACAGATTAGAGGGAACTTCAAAAGGAAGCTGTCCAGCAACACAAGATGGGTATCTGAAATCAACCCTTTTGGGGAGGATGCCCATAAAATATTATCGATTCCGGACATAGGGGAGATGGAGACCGAAGTCAAGTTTGGCTGGCCTTGTATGGCATGTCTGATCCAACTGATCAGGTTGGAGACCTTGCACAATGTTTTCCCCTATGGTAAGCCTGTCTGGGACTCTTTGCACACAGCCCATTGCATTAAAATGGAACACCCATGTAACTTTATGGTGGCATTTGTCCTGCTGTTAGCAAGGGTGTGTTGCTCCACAATAGGGAACTAGCAAATGAAGAACACAGAATATACAGCAAATATGGGCACTGCGAGTCTTCATAGAAAACCATTGCAGACTGATCAGATTCTTCATTCTGCTTTTGAAAACGGCAAATGTTTCAAAGTGATCAGTTCTGACATATATTACCGGGACATCCTTCACTCTATAACCTAAAGAAAATGAATGATTTAGGGCAGAGGTCGTTCCTTTAAATTAGTAGGATTTAAAGGGCATCTTCAAGCAATAAGTCAAATCAGTCAGTCAGCTCTATTCAATATACACTAAAAGGGAACCTGTCTAGATGACATACGGGAGTTGCAGCTGCTGACTTCTTTTGAAATGTACAAACTCCAGGGCTGTCAATCTCATCCTTGCTTTGCTGCTGAATCTCTGACTCGGATTAGGTATAAAGCCTGTAAATACGGATCTCCCAACCTGCAGACTTGTTCCAAACACTGATTCAAAAACTCCGAAACCTGCTCCTAAAAATAGAAGTTGGTTTCCATAGTTCCACCCGATTAGGATTTCTTTAGGCATGACTCCACTTTTTTGTAACAAATTTCTTCTATTTCGTTTCTAAAAAAAAATATTTGCCATCTCTAAACCCTCCAAGTCCTTTGTTTCTCACCACCCTCTATTGGCCTGAACGAAGCCTAGAGGTTGATTTACTAAAGACAAATACACTGTGCACTTTGCAAAGTGCAGTTGCTCCAGAGCTTATAAATTAGTAAATGAGCAGAAGCTATGCTGACTTCCATCATCCAATCACGTGCAAGTAAAAATGCTATTATTTTATTTTATTTTACTTGCATGTGATTGGGTATTCTTTGCAAAGTGAAGCTTTACCTCATTTACTAAGCTCTGGAGCAACTGCACTTGCAGAACGCAACTTCACTTTGCAAAGTGCACAGTTTAGTAAATCAACTAGACATGTGCACTGCCGAAAAATTTGTTTGTTTTTTTTTGTTTTTGTTTTTCGGGTCATCCTTTATGATCGAAATTCGTTATTTCGAATGAATTCGTAACTTCGGAAAAATTTGAATTCGTTATGTTCCATTTGTTTAGATGCGGTATTCGGAAATTCAAAAATCCAAAAAATGTGAAAGTCTGAAATAATAACTATTAGATCATAGGTATTGGGATTTCCTTTCAAATTTTCCTTTCAATTATCAAATGTTTATGAACGTAACGAATTTATCCGAAGTTACGAATTATCAGAAATAACGAATGCCGCATCTAAATGAATGGAACAAATTAATAATAATAAATAATAATACGTTTTTAGTAGTAGTAGTAGTAGTAGTAGTAGTAGTAGTAGTAACATTTATTATTATTAGTTACGTTCCATTTGTTTAGATGCGGCATTCGTTATTTCAGATAATTCGTAATGTTGGATAAATTTGTATTCGTTACGTTCACTAACAGCCAACTTTGTAAGGAAATTCCAATTCCCATAATTTAATAGTTAGTAATAGGTATTATTATTAGTTAGCTAGTTATTATTTCGGATTTTTATTCTTTGGAATTTTTGGATTTTCATTCCTATTTTCGGATCTTCGAATTTACGAATTTTCGGAACAATTTACAAAAACAGGTTTTCGTTAATTCAAATATTTCCAAATTAATTTAATTTATCGAATTTTGACAAAAAACTAATTTGGAATCAAATGAATTGCACATGTCTAAAATCAACCCCCAGTATCATTCAACCCCTTGCTATGAGCTAAAGCCTGGAGCACACTGTATTTAAAGCAGAACTAAAACTCCGCTGTTATTCACTGTGAGGCTCTTTATTACAGAAAAGACATGCAATGTCTCTTCTGCAATAAGCTACATCTAACTGCATGCTCCCAGCGTTCCCCAGCATAAATTGTGTTGTGCATAAATGGCTCAGCTTACAGCACCAGCCCAAGCCCCGTGTGTCGGGTTGACTAGCACAAGAGCCACTCAGTTGTGTTGCAGTGCTCATGCGCCAACAAGGAGCATGCTGATAGGAGGAGAGAATAGAGGGACAGGCTGGGGGGTAGGAGATAGGACCTGTAAGTGTTTAATTGCATCAGAGAAAAATCAGGCCTCCAGCCCTGACAAAGCTATGAAAAATCTCAGTACTAGAAAGACGGAAATGCCAAACCCTTTGGAAATTCAAAACTGCTCTCATGTATGTATCCTGTCTGTCCATTTAGCGGTTTGTTTGGAGATCAGCTTTTAAATGTAAAACCTGTTTGGATCCCTGGAGTGTATTTCTAATTACAAATGATATTCAGCCTGCAGGCTGAATTACAGCATGCGGGTGTGAGTACGTATTTCTGTAGCAAAATTAATGGCGACATTACAAAATCCGTGTGGGTTATTCATACTATTTTCCTTGGCTTGGGCACAAAGAAAAACAGCCTCTCTCATTCAGAATCTTGGTTTTGTTTATGTAATATTATTGGAGATGAAACCGGCAGCTTTCCCATTGCCCTCTGCTGTCCACCTGCCAGCGGGAACTGACCACAAGCAAGTCATGGAGACACGTGTAACCCTGTGCATGCTAGAATGGTTTTATAACTATATGCAGCGATGTACGAGCGGGCAGCAGAGGGCGCCGTTGCATCTGGGCCCCTGCTCCTAAAGGGCCAACATTATTTACCAAGTTGTATCCAAATGCATTCTCCATTTCCATTGCCTAAATGACCTCTCCTGGTGGGGTGAGAACCTAATGTGCAAGATGGCATGGTTATAGGAAGCAAGGAGTTGTAGGTATGGAGAAGGTATTGTGAAGATTGTTGTTGTTTTGTTTGATTTTTTTACATTATGAAGGTAATGGGGTGGGCTTGGTGATAGATAAAGGCTGGGGGTATATAGAGGAATTGGAGATAACAAACTTGGAGGGGCTTATAGAGGTTTGAAGCTGGACCTGGGTCTTACTCTGTGCCAAGATTCATAGCCTTAAGCTATTCCACTAATTATGTGTAGCGCTACCCCCACAGGAACCGGTACTTTGGGCCTATTTCACCCATTCACAGCATTTTTAGAGTTATTCCTCTGGCTCAAATATTAGTCTAGGGCAGGGGTATCCAAAATTTCCAACAAAGGGCCCTACAAACTGTAGGGGGGCCGGACTGTAGCCAATGGGAGCAGAAAATGACCTGGTGTCAGTGGAATTAAGCAATGCCCCATCTTTGGTATTAGGGGGAGGAATGGTGCCCCATCATTGGTGTTAGTAGGAGTAATAGAGTGGCAGGAACTATGGCCCACTGTGGAGCCAATATCAGACGGGCGCTCCATGTTAGTCTATGGAGCGTCGGATGTCAGCGGAGACATGTTCGCTGACATCCGACCCCGTCCGATCCGCTAAAAGCAGACGGATGGCCCTACGTCCAGATCCGTCGCTGGCGGATCGGATTGGGTAAGATCTGATGAAAACGGACATACTGTCCGTTTTCATCTGATCCCTCCATAGGCGGCAGCGGCACCTGACAAGCCCCTCCCCGCTCAGTGAGCAGAGAGGGACCTGTCATCCGCCGGCTCAGCGGAGATCAACAGAGAGAGATCTCCCGCTGAGCCGGCAGACCGAGGCGGGCTCCGTAGAAACGGAGTCCGCCTCGTGTGAAAGGGGCCTAAAGCAGGATCAATTACTCACTCAGTCCCAGAATAGTTGGACTTCCTCCCACCAACTCCCTTCAGGCTCTACTCTGTTTCCAGACACAGCTCTCTATTTTACGTAGGCCCCATCACTAAACCTAGTTGAGACCTCAATGTCTTCAAAGGCTCCCCTCACCTTACTCTGCCCCTGGGGGCAGAGCCCCCACACGGGTCTCTCCCTGAAGGACTGGACCCAGGAACTCTGCACCTTGGCTGCCAGGCCTTTAGAATATTTATGGTCTCTCCCTCCAGCTTCTGGGCACACCTCCTCCCCAGGTATTGGCTGGAGTCCCTTTAAATATTCAGGCTGCCTGTCCTGCTTTTCCACCCATTATACTTCCACTGAACAGCCCTAAGCAATCAACCCCTGCTCCACTGTTTACAGAGGAGCCTCACTAAATTTACCTACAAGCCTACTCTGAACTAGGAGGGTGCTACATCTGCAGTTTTACTGAGCTTGACAACTAGATCTAGCTTTTTGCCCCCTTAAAGTCCATTGCAAGGTGTTACCCCATGACCACAGATCTCGGTAGTAGCACAGTTACTTACACTTCCATAGTTTTAAAGTTTTTTTTTTTTTACTTGGCACCCATATACCGATGCATTGATGTTGGTGCCAACAATTTTGTCCTTAAAGAGGAACTGCAGTCTGCTCACCTAATTTGTAATAAAAAAACATCTTTGCCATTCTGAAGCTTCTCTCCAACAACTTTGCATATTATTTTATATATATTGTGATTCTGTACTTGCCAAATATGCTGCAAAAATCTCCCTCCACTAAGTCCGGCTGCATCCATTTTAACTGTGGGCAGCTGAAGCTGCTGCCTGTTCACTTCCTGGTTTTACACAGACACAGAGGCACACCTCCAGCTGTGCAGCCCTGCAGCTCTCATTGGCCCTCTTATGACTCATCCTCCCTCCCTTGGCAAACTCTCTCTCTCTCTCTCTCTAGAGAGAGAGAGAGAGAGAGAGAGAGAGAGAGAGAGAGAGCTGTGCATATCATAAGCCTAGACTTTTTACCAGACAAGAAACGGGAAGGTTTTTACTGCCATAAGGTATTTAATGGCAGAAAAAAAATGTTTTACTATCCAAAGTTAAAACAACAAGGGCAGACGATTTCATAGATGGAAAGTTGAAAAAATGACTGAAGTTTTGCTTTTTTGTAGCAGAGATTGATTTTCCACAAAAACGTTGTTGACAAGCATATTGTAAGCACTGGTATACGTGTCGTAGTATAATTTTTCACATGATGAGTGCTAGAATAATTGTTGGTTTTATTGTTTAGGGGTTAGTTTTAGGGGCTAGATTGGGTTTCAGGGTTGAGGTTTAGGTGTTAGGTTTAGAGGTTGGGTTAAGGCTAATGCCGCGTACACACGAGCGGACTTTACGGCGGACTTTGCCCGGCGGACTGGATTTCGTCGGACAATTCGATCGTGTGTGGGCTCCAGCGGACTTTGTTTGCTCAAAAGTTGGACGGACTTAGATTTGAAACTTGTTTAAAATGTATCCGTTGAAATCGAGTCCGTTCGAAAAGTCCGCCGTCTGTATGCTAGTTCGACGGACAAAAAGCCATGCTAGGGCAGCTATTGGCTACTGGCTATGAACTTCCTTGTTTTAGTCCGGTCGTACGTCATCACGTACGAATTCGACGGACTTTGGTGGATTGTGTGTAGGCAAGTCCGTTCATTCAGAAAGTCCGTCGTAAAGTACATCGAAAAATCCGCCGGGCAAAGTCTGCCGTAAAGTCCGCTCGTGTGTACGCGGCATTAGGCTTTGCTTAAGAGGTTATCTTCTGTACTTCTTCATACCACCTTCTCAGTATCTACCACCCCCTACATCATACCCTGTTTCCCCGAAAATAAGACCTAGTGTGAGTGTCAGTGATGGCTGCAATATAAGCCCTACCCCCCAAATAAGCCCTACCCTGTTTCCCCGAAAATAAGCCCTACCCTGAAAATAAGACCTACAAGGACTAGGGATAATTTGGGGGGTAGGGCTTATATTGCAGCCATCACCGACAATCGCGCTAGGTCTTATTTTCAGGGAAACAGGGTATAACCCCACCACCTTGCATATTATCTTTCCACCTCCAGAAGTCTTTAAGTAAAGACACCTGTTCAAGATGATGGCAATGGAGAGTGTATTTGGATACATCTTGGTAAATCAAGCTGGCCCTCCGGAGCAGTGGCCCAGTTGCAACAGCACCCTCTCCACAACCACATATAGTTACCAGGGTTCTTCAAAAAATGTCTGCAATATTATAGTATATATATATATATATATCTAAAGTTCTGAAACTTTTTGAAGATACCTCGTAATTACCCTTCTAGCAAGCACAGCGTTAGTTTGAAGTTAGGGGTTGCGTCCCAAATTTTAGGCAAATTGCCAGCTTCAGACTGGTCTGATGTAAGTCAAAACCTTGTAGATGAATTTGCTTATTGCCAGCATCTCATTTTATTATCATTGCTGGTCCTTTAAGAAGGCTCTGCAGTCTAGAGCTTTTGATGAAGTAATTGTCCTGTTTTCAGAATGTGCAATGAGGAGGTTGCAGGGGGTGGAAATGTGAGCTGCCAGATTTAGTTGATGAAAAGAGCAGCAGGCCTTGTTTTTTGTTTTGCCTGCCATGGCAGGAAAACAAACAGGTTGTAATGCTGAGCTTATCTCAGTAGCTGGTACCCTGTGGAGATGAGATGCTAATCATGACCAGAGTCCCATCTATGATACCTCCACAGAAGGCCTTGAAATATAGGCCACACGCTCTCAATATGGAGTATGATGGTGCTCGGAAGCCATTTTACCACCACTGTGACTAAATTCTGCTGACAATTTGGAACTTAGGACTTTGTGGTTATTGAAAATTATTTCTTTTGTTGAAATGTAAAACATATGTGGCCAATTTCCAGATCAAAAAAAAAAAAAGATGAAATGTGGAAACCAGAGATTATATCAGTACAAACTCCCACAACTGAAATATGAGTTACCGAGACCTGAGTTAGCTGAGGACAGCGAAAAAGGAGTTTCTTTACAGATTATCCACTAATGTATTTGTGGACTAAAGGGGACTGAAACTAACATAGTTTGGGGCGTGAGGTGATATTGAGACAATAAATTAAAGCCCAACACCTTAGTTATTAAATCATTTTTTTGTAAATTCCCCATGGCAAAGTATTCAGTAGACAGGACTTCCAAAAGTTTGAATCGCTTTACTCGTATAACTGTCACACCTATTCAAGAAGACTTAAAGTGGAGTTCCACCCACTTTTACAACTCTTCAGCATCTCTCACTAAACTGTGCACTGTAAACAAATTGGATATTTTTTAAAAAAAAATTTCTCAGCACCTACTGTATATCTGCTGTATTCATTTTTCACTTCCTCCTCCCTGGCCGCGGCCCATCACATCATTTCCTGTTTGCAATGCCTTCTGGGAAGGGGCAGCAACTTCCTCTGAAACTGCCGTTGCTATGGAAACCTGACCTGAAACCTATTACACTGCTTGTGCTGCACTGAGCATGTGCGAGATCTGCAAGGATGAGATCCAGGAAGAAATACAGTCTGGCTTCAGATGCCCACAGCCTGCTGGAAGTTTATAAAATAACAAACTACTGCTATAAACTAACAAAACAGACCTTCGTTTACTGACTAACTTCACTATAATACATTAATCTTGTGTATTATAGGGGTATTTTTATTTAAAAAGTATAATTTTGGCCGGAACACCACTTTAATAGGATGTGGATTAAAAGACCACCTAATGTATATATACTTCAGCAGTTTTGCCCGGAATGAAGTCGGTGATTTCTCCGGCTTACCATTGAGCTGATCGAGGACTGAATGGTCCCTGTTCAGCTCTATGGCATAGGAAACTGGAAGCGACTAGTATTTTGTCACTCCAGGTTACCCCAGATGTAATCAGTGGCACTTTTAAATTGTTAAAGCATCTGATGCTGATCTTGATGTGATCAGATGCTGTTAAGGGCAGAGGAGACACCTGGGATCTAATAGACCCCAGATTTCTCCATAAAGAGTACCTGTCGCTGCATATTACTGTAACAAGTTTACATTCCTTGTTACTGTAATAAAAGTGATTAAAAAAAATAAAGGAACCGTATAAAAATAAAATAACATTAAAATTAAATTACATTTTTTTTAAAGCTCCCCTATCCTTCCATGCTCATGCCCAAAGGTGAATGCACGCATTGGTCCCGCATGCATATGTAAATATGATCGCAGCACACGTGAAGTTCAGCTGCCAATCTCTGAGCGAGAGCAATAATTCTAGCACCAGAACTCTTATGTAGCTTCCCAGTGCCCGCAGCACTCATGCAGCCCCAGACCATGACACTCCCACCACCATGCTTGACTGTAGGCAAGACACACTTGTCTTTGCATTCCTCACCTGGTTGCCGCCACACACGCTTGACACCATTGAACCAAATAAGTTTATCTTGGTCTCATCAAACCACAGGGCATGGTTTCAGTAATCCATGTCCTTAGTCTGCTTGTCTTCAGCAAACTGTTTGCGGTCTTTCTTGTGCATCATCTTTAGAAGAGGCTTCCTTCTGGGACGACAGCAATTCAGACCAATTTGATCCAGTGTGTGGCGTATGGTGTGAGCACTGACAGGCTGACCCCCCCACCCCTTCAACCTCTGCAGCAATGCTGGCAGCACTCATTCGTCTCTTTCCCAAAGACAACCTCTGGCTATGTTGCTGAGCACATGCACTCAACAACTTTGGTCGACCATGGCGAGGCCTGTTCTGAGTAGAACCTGTCCTGTAAAACCGCTGTATGGTCTTGGCCACCGTGCTGCAGCTCAGTTTCAGGGTCTTGGCAATCTTCTTATAGACTAGGCCATCTTTATGTAGATCTTTATGTAGGTCTTTTTTGCAGATCCTCAGAGAGTTCTTTGCTATGAGGTGCCATGTTGAACTTCCAGTGACCAGTATGAGAGAGTGAGAGCGATAACGCCAAATTTAACACACCTGCTCCCCATTCACACCTGAGACCTTGTAACACTAACGAGTCACATGACAGCGGGAGGGAAAATGGCTAATCAGGCCCAATTTGGACATTTTCGTTTAGGGGTGTACTTACTTTTGTTGCCAGTGGTTTAGCCCTTAATGGCTGTGTGTTGCGTTATTTTGAGGGGACATCAAATTGACGCTGTTATACAAGCTGTACACTCACTACTTTACACTGTAGCAAAGTGTCATTTCTTCAGTGTTGTCACATGAAAAGATATAATAAAATATTTACAAAAATGTGAGGGGTGTACTCACTTTTGTGAGATACTGTGTGTCTGATATATATATATTTGTAGGTTCTAAGTAATTTTCTAGCAAAAAATACTGACGTTTACATGTGTAAAAAGGTGTCAGAAAGGCCTGGTCTTAAAGTGGTTAAAGCTTGTCGTTGGGTTGTGATGTTAACAGTGTTTGTGGGTTATGGCAGTGAGAACTGTTTGTGCAAAACTTGCCAAAAATGTTGCATGTCTAGGTTGGTGACAATTGTAGCTTATCTTTCAGCCAAACTCATTCTATCATGACTATCTGGGGTTTATGGGAGATCCAGTCACCAAGAACCTGATAAGCCTTGAGCTTGACATAGGATGATACCTGCCTTCTTCCACCTAAAATGGGCCATTCATTCATGATCAGTCTCTTGCACAGTCTTGACTATACCTAAAAAAATTTACACTTCTTAAAACTGCAAAATGGAAAATTCCAGGTTTAGTGGCTGGCCTTCTCCAGGGTCATCCTGAACTTGTAAATCATTTAACACAGGCAGAAAGACCCTGTCATTATCCTGCTATCAGGGCTCTTGACCTCTGAACCAATTTTAAGACGTAAATGTTTGGGTCTGGCCTTTAAATGAGGGCTCTGCTTGACTCAGGAAGCATTTCTAGATCCCCGAACCCAGGGGCACAATATTGCTAAGAGAAGTTTGTTGACTATATAACTCTGTAGCTGTATCATATAACATTATACAGTAATTCTGAATGGGCCTTATGTACAGTAGCGTCAACACTTGTTCTCTCTGTGTGCCCTGTTATTTGGACTTTTTGATTGTGGCGAATAAACCTTTTGGATCTTGTTGATATCAGTGTGCAGTCAGGGTGAGAGGGAAGAGTGGATCAGCCTTTAGCCGTTTATAGTGCTTTGGCCTTATAAACCGACTGCAACAATGCAAAAATACATGATCACATAGGATGGTTCCTAGACCCAGCAGGGTGCTATTGCCAGAGGATCTCCCCAGAGTACCCACTGCATCCTGCCATTTATACGTGCACGCCCTGGGAGACTTCTGACCTGGCCTGAGCAGCTCCCCCAAGGTTTGTTCCTTAGACCCACAAGGTTACTATTGGCACCGGACCCCTCAGAGTACCAACTGGATCCTACCATTTATACATGCACACCTTGGGAGACTTTTGACCTGATCTGACCAGCTTCCCCAAAGTTTGTTCCCCAGACCAGGGCACTGTTGGCTTAGGACCCTCCAGAGTACCCACTGAATTCTGCCATGTACACATGCACACCCTGTGAAACGCCTGGCCAGCTCCCCCAAAGTTTGTTCCCTAGACCCACCAGGGTACTAATGGCACAGGACCCCCCACAGTGCGCACTGGATCGTACTATTTATACGTGCACACTCTGGGAGACTTCTGACCTGACCTGGCCTGTCCAGCTCCAGCAAGGTTGTTCCTTTGACCCACTAGGGTACTATTGGCACAGCAAACCCCCAGAGTACCCACTGAATCCTGCCATTTATACATGCACACCCTGGGAGACTTCTGACCTGGCCTGACCAGCTTCCCTAAGTAGTCCATCTCATACCTGCTTCAGACTTTACAACAATGGACCCCAATACTTCACCCACCACCATCAGTATGCAAAGGACATCCCTATCCTCAAGTTTGAAGGAAGAGTCCACACAACGAATACCTTTTAACTATTTACTAAACACAGCTGAATACTTATATACATTCTCAGTGTTTCTAACCCTTTTTCCACTCAAGGCACCCTTTAAAATTATGCACAGTCCCAAGGCACCCCATTCTAAAATGTAAAACACTAAACTAATAGTTTTACCTATTTCAGCAGTATGCGCACATGTGGGACACCCAACATTAGAGGTGATTTTTGCACACTGGTATTGACTAGTATTCCAGTATTTCTTCTCTTCGGTTTCTTATCCCCACGCAGCTAACGTGACCCCAGTGCTGACAGAGAAGGGTGCTGTGCAGGTGCGTGACGCCCCCTATTTCAGCTGATGATGTCAGCAGTTTTTAGGACGCTGACGCCTGGCTCAAGCAATGCCCAAGACTGCAATGTTGCACAATGAAAACCTGTGGCTTTGTGCATCAAAAAGGCAGGCTTAATCCATCTGCTGGCTTGTACACAATTTTTGGGCAATTTGGTGCTATTTTTAAGCATTTTAACAATACACTCCCGAATAACCCAAAGGGCCCGGCAGCCTGGTTGAAAAAGTCTGTATATACATTCTTCAGTCATCCCAGCAGTGACAGCACGTTGCTTAAGATTGCAGACAGAATGTAGGTAAGAAGAGAGCCGGGTGGAGAAGCCCATATCTTTTGGGGGGCTTGTCGGAGTACAGAATTCCATGCAAAAGGGATGCAAATAGTCCTGCATCTTTCCCCCCCTACTGGAAAGCTCAAACAGAGCCTCACCAACTACATCTTCTTTGTGGCTTGGTCCTCCAACACTTCCCATGATGACCCCTGGCTTACTTCCGCCAAGACTATTTATATTTGAGCCCTACTTCCCAAGACACCCCACACTGGCATGAGCAGAGCTGTCACTACCTATGGTCACACCTACGACTGTAATGCTAGTAACTGTAGTGACTGTAATCCAAGTGCTCTCCAAGTGCGTTTTTTCGAAGGCACACTTTCCCCAAAATGCTGTCTGCCTCAGACTGGGGAATCTCAACAGACAACTGTAAAAAAAAAGGACGCAAAAGCCTAGTGCATTACCAAGCAACACTTAATTGAAATACTAAACGTCTATAACATACTCAAAAAATACTCATATAATAGTGTTGTCACCAAATCACACCAAAGAAGGTTCAGTTGTGGGGACAGATGTCACCAAGTCAAAGTCTTCACGTCAATAGGCATGCTAATGCCCCGTACACACGGTCGGACATTGATCGGACATTCGGACAACAAAATCCTAGGATTTTTTCAGACGGATGTTGGCTCAAATTTGTCTTGCATACACACGGTCACACAAAGTTGTCGGAAAATCCGATCATTCTGAACGCGGTGACGTAAAACACGTACGTCGGGACTATAAACGGGGCAGTAGCCAATAGCTTTCATCTCTTTATTTATTCTGAGCATGCGTGGCACTTTGTGTGTCGGATTTGTGTACACACCATCGGAAATTCCGACAACGGATTTTGTTGTCGGAAAATTTTATAGCAAGCTCTCAAACTTTGTGTGTCGGAAAATCCGATGGAAAATGTGTGATTGAGCCCACACACGGTCGGAATTTCCGACAACAAGGTCCTATCACACATTTTCCGTCGGAAAATCCGACCGTGTGTATGGGGCATTACACGTTTTTGGGAGGTGCACTCCCTTCCTCAGCTCTAAAATGCTTTTAGCTCGGAGAAAGAGAGTGTGTCTCCTGAAACCCTTAAAGGAGAAGTATAGCAAAAGCTTGTTTGGCTGTACTTCCATGGATCACAGGAGTGCAGTCCGTTCTGCATTCCTGTGACCCTTTTTTAGAAGAGAGAGGGGCTGAAGCCTGTTGTCGGCTGACATCACAGAGCCAGTCCAAGCTCTGGAAAGGTTGCGGCCATATGGTCGGGAACCACCCACATGCCTGGACCGGCACACGGCTCAGCCTCTCAGTGAGCCACTGAGAGCCTGAGCCGGCTGCTCTCGCCCCCTCCACAGCTCAGCGCCCCAGTGAGGTTGGGGGGGCAGAGCAGACAGCGGAAACTGATATTCGCCAGCTCTCTACTCAGGGAAATCTGAGAATCGAGCGATCTGCAGTGTTTGATCTCTCAGTTGTAGTCTTTAGCCCTGTACACACAATCGGACATTCCGAAGGGAAATGTTGGATGTCAGGCTGTTGTCGGAAGATCCGACTGTGTGTATGCTCCATCGGACAATTGTTGTTGGACTTTCCGCCAACAAATGTTGGCTAGCATATTTTCAAATTTTCCGCCAACAAATGTGTGTTGTCGGATTTTCTGATCGGGTGTACACAAGTCCATCGGACAAAAGTCCAAAGTACAAACACGCATGCTCAGAACTATAGACGAGCCGGAAGCGGACGGTCTTGTAAACTAGCGTTCGTAATGGAGAATTAACATTCGTGACGCGGCAAATTATGGAATCTCCAAATGCAGCGCACAATTCTCTTCTTCTTTAATGGGATAATAATGAAGCTGCTTTGCTGGTGATACTGATGGAGTTATTGCAAACACATTTTCAAAGGCTTTTTTTCCTAGTGATATCAAGAATAATATTATTATGTTTTTGTTTTTTTTATTATTTGTGCAAGTTGCCTAAACACCCTTATTTGCTAGTTTATAAGATCAAAGATACAACTATGTTGGTGTCCCTTGTTAATTTTACATTGTATTTTTTAAAATGTAACTGTCTACTCCCAAACTGTCATTTGAAGTGAAACACATAGCCAAGTATTATTCTCCACAATTTTTTTATTGTGCATTAAAAAAAAAAAAAAAAAAAAAATGACATGCTATCTGCCAATAGAACTTAACAAAAAAGTGCATTCTATGCATCCACAAATATAGAAAATATACCAAATAAAATCATTATTCAACCAAAAAAATAATGTCAAAGCAATAACTCCAAGGCCAATAATAAATAACACGTTATCTCCTCTGATTCCGCAACATGTCTGGTTGACGAACGGCCGTTCAGAAACTAACTGAAAAGCGTGAACTGATAAGCGCTAAATGAAAAACGCAAAAAGAAAAGCGCGAATCAACACTCGCCAAACTTCTACTAACATGAAATTAGCAGAAATAGCCCAAAGGGTGGTGCTAAAGAGCTGAAAAACCACGTAGTACCTCACTACATTCGGAATTGTTGGCCAACATTTGTGTGGCCGTGTGTATGCAAGACAAGTTTGAGCCAACACCCTTCGGACAAAATTTCATGTTTTTTTGGCGGAAAGTCCGATCGCGTGTACGAGGCATTAGAGTTGGCAGGGGACAGATGCAGCATCGGACAGATGCTGCATCCACTTAGGTATGATTTAAAAAAAAAAAAAAAAACATACTTCTCTTTTAAGCTTGCCTATTGAAGTGGCAATGCTCCGCAGTTGGACCTTCTTTTGTGGGATTTGGTGACAACGCTATTATATGTGTATTTTTGTGAGTATGTTTTTGTTGTTTAGTATTTTAATAAAGAGTCATTTGGTAATGCACTAGGCCTTTGTGCCTTCCTGTCTATTTTTACAGTTTTCTGTTGGGATTCCCCAGTCTGAGGCGGGCAACATTGGCTAATGTGTGCCTTCGAAAACGTACTTGGAGTGCATTTGGATTACAGTCCTTCCTTTGTAATGCCGGTGCTTCTAGAGCGCCGGTGTGTATGAATATACTTTATTACACTATACTACTACTCTGGGAACTTCTAGTGACTATCTGGAGCAGTGTTTCTCAACATTTTTCCAGTCAAGGCACCCTTAAGAACTATGGACAATCTTGATGCCGCGTACACACGAGCGGACTTCCAACGGACTTTCCCAACGAACGGACTTGCCTACACACAATCACACCAAAGTCCGATGGATTCGTACGTGATGACCTACGACCGGACTAAAATAAGGTAGTTAACAGCCAGTAGCCAATAGCTGCCCTAGCGTCGGTTTTCGCCCGTCGGACTAGCACACAGACGGGCAGAATTTTCGACCGGACTCGAGTCCGTCGGAAAGATTTGAAACATTTTCCAAATCTAAAGTCCGTCAGATTTTCGACCGAAAAAGTCCGCTGCAGGTCGGATGAAGTCCACACACGGTCGAATTGTCCGCCAGACTCAGTCCGTCGGACCAGTCCGGTCGAAAAGTCCGCTCGTGTGTACGCGGCATGAGTCACCCTCCAAAATGATGGATAGTCTTTAAGAGCCCCATTCTAAAATGTAAAAATTATTCTAAAGCCGCGTACACGAGAGGAATGTCCAACAGAAAAAGTCAGACGGAAGCTTTTCATCGTCTATTCCGATCGTGTGTAGGCCTCATCGGACTTCTTTTTTCGAAAATTCTGACGGACCTAGAAATGAAACGTGTTCTAAATATTTCCGACGGAACCAATTCCTATCAGGAAAACCGATCGTCTGTATACGACGGACCAAAAAACGACACATGCTGTGAAGCAAGTACAAGACGGAAGCTATTGGCTACTGGCTATTGAACTTCCTTTTTCTAGTCCGTCGTAAGTGTTGTACGTCACTGCGTTCTGGACAGTCGAACTTTGGGTTGACCGTGTGTAGGCAAGACCACTTGAATGGAATTTCGTCGGAGTTCCGTTCCGTCGGAGAGTTAATTCCGACGGCAAAACCGGTCGTGTGTATGTGGCAAAATAGTTTAACACAATGCAGCAACATCCACACATAGGACGCCCAATGATAGAGGTGATTTATTCATCCAAAGCAAATGCACTTTTGCAAACTGCTACTGACTAGTGTTCCAATGTTCCTCTTCTCTCTGTTTTTCTTCATCACTTCGCTAATGAGACCCCAAAATTGATGGAGAGAGTAAAGGAAGGGTCAAACAACGATGATATGCAGGCAACTGACATCCTCCTTATCAACTGATGAAGTAATTAGTCGTTAGGAGGTTGGCAGCTAGAAGGTTGTAATGGTGTACAATGCAAACCTGTGACTTTGTGTAACTAAAAGGCAGGGTTCATCCACCCACTGGCTTGTACACAATTTTTGGGCAATTTATAGGCACTTTGCCAAGGCTCTCCTAAAGAAACCTCAAGGCACCCCAGGGTGCCTGGGCACCCTGGTTGAAAAAGGCTGGTCTGGAGGACTACACTGCCTGCTCACTAAAATGGGTCCCTAAACCCACTCTTAAAACTAACTACAGCGACACCCCATGACCAAGCCAGGGAACTACACTGGGCAGTCCCGTGCCCCTACCCTACAACTCTATACTTTTACGTAAATGGAAAGGCAAACAAAAAAGTAAAGTAAATACCAAACTGAATGGTGGCAGTGTACATCTGTCATGTAAAAAGTGGCATGCACTGCAGTATATTCCAAGGAGAGGAGTGAGTCCATCATTCCCCCGTACCTCCTCCTGGGCCCAGTATGTTGTCACTTGCGGTCTATACAAACAGCTCTGCTTTCAGGCCTGCAGGAAATTATTCTATACAGCCTTCCTTCTGCTTGGCTCGACATACAAGCTTGTCCTGTCAGACACACACACAGCTTTTTCCAAAGAACAGGATTCTGTGTGTTCAACATACAAAGGACAGATTCTACTCCGGCTTGTGTGTATATCCTGGAGAAATGCACAATCCATAAAATAAACAGCACCCTGCGGCCTCTGGCATGGGGTACTAACCCCTTGTGTACCATACCGAGCCATAATACCATCTACAAGCAACTTTAGTGTACACACACACTGCTGTGTCCTGGGGCAATGTATGATGCATGTGATGGTGTTGTAGGTTATGTTCAGTGAGCAGATGGTGTCCTGGTCAGGACTTGGCCTGAGGACCGCAGTGCTGCAAGGCAAGATTTTTTTTATAGTGAGAGTAAACTCCCATGGACGATTTTTACCTATAGGTAAGCCTATTGTAAGGCTTACCTATAGGTACAGTAAATATCTCCTAAACGTGCGCTGTTTTGTCACCGGCGTGTGTCGTCCCTTCAGGGCCATGTGCTGTGAACTGCGTCTCCTGAACGCATGTGTGGGAGTGACGTCATCGCGGCTCGTCCTATCAAAGGACAGGAGCCTGCCAACTTGAAAGGAAGACCGGAGGAAGATGGAAGCCCTGTCAGCGGTGACAGCGCGCTGCTGGAAAACTCTGTTTTAAGGTACGTTTCACATAATGTGCTAGTATGCCATGCATACTAGCACATTATTACTTTGTCTTGCAGGTTTAAAAAGAAAAAAAAAAAAAGCTGTTGTGTATTTTCATTTCTGTATTACAAATTACATAGTTACATAGTAGGTGAGGTCGAAAAAAGACACAAGTCCATCAAGTCCAACCTATATGTGTGATTATATGTCAGTATTACATTGTATATCCCTGTATGTTGTGGTCGTTCAGGTGCTTATCTAATAGTTTCTTGAAACTATCGATGCTCCCCCGCTGAGACCACCGCCTGTGAAAGGGAATTCCACATCCGTGCCGCTCTAATGCCCCGTACACACTGTCGGATTTTCCGATGGAAAATGTCCGATCGGAGCGTGTTGTCGGAAATTCCGACCGTGTTTGGGCTCCATCGCACATTTTCCATCGGATTTTCCGACACACAAAGTTGGAGAGCAGGAGATAACATTTTCCGACAACAAAATCCGTTGTCGGAAATTCCGATCGTGTGTACACAAATCCGACAGACAAAGTGCCACGCATGCTCAGAATAAATAAAGAGATGAAAGCTATTGGCCACTGCCCCGTTTATAGTCCCGATGTACGTGTTTTACGTCACCGCGTTTTGAACGATCGGATTTTCCGACAACTTTGTGCGACCGTGTGTAGACAAAACAAGTTTGAGCCAACATCCGTCTGAAAAAATCCTAGGATTTTGTTGTCGGAATGTCCGATCAATGTCCGACCGTGTGTACGCCCTATTACAGTAAAGTACCCTCTACGCAGTTTAAGGTTAAACCTCTTTTCTTCTAATGTTGTAAATTCTTCCTAAAGAGGTTAAAGCGGAACTAAACTGCATCTGGGCACCACAAACCAAAAACACTATTAATTTATTTGTAATATTCAAAGAAAACTACACCATCCATCCATGTCTCTATGCTTTTTTTTCGCTGAGAAATCACTTTGAAAAAAAGCCCCCTAGCACTTCTGGCCGTGGCCATCTTGAGTAAGGGCAGATAATTCATGAAGCATTTACTCCACATGTGCCCTCCAAGCCATTTCATGTGGCCCTTGCATCTCTCCTGCAACTGCAGCACCCCCTTCGTCTCCACCCCCACCTTGTCTCACCAGTCAGCAGCAGAGAGGAGGACAGAACTCCTCCACCAGATTCTGTACTTCTCCCCGAAGCCACGGAGAGGCTCATCTTGGCCCCCCCCCTCCTTTTCAGCAGTCAGCAGCAGAGAGAAGGGCAGAACTCATCCTACAGATCTGGCGCTGATCTGTGCAGCTGAAGTATCTTCTCGTCTCCACCTCCCCTAATGTCTGCATTCAGCAGCCTCTGGCAGCTGACTCCAGCCCTCCCCTGGTCCTCCTCCAGACCCTGCACTTTCTGCTTCATCACTTTGCAGTAGTACAAGGTAAGGGGGGTGCACTGTGATGTAATGAAGGGTGGACTCTTTACATCTGATGTAAGGGGTGGGGGGTTGCTCTGGAAATCTAGTCCTACAGATACAACCGGCTCTTTGAGGGCAACCATAATGCTGATATGGCCCGTGATGAAATTGAGTTTGACACCCCCTGATTTACTCCATCTGCCCTTAGCTCAAGTACAGCATGTAAGTAGGAGGGTGTGCTTAGTTGAGAAAAGAATAAGTAATGGGTGACTGCGCTTAGGATACCCACTAGGTATGCAGCCTCCCCTAATATAGTGCCCCTAAGCCTCGGTTCACACCAGAGGCGGCGCGACTTGCAGGTCGCCTCACCGAGGTATAGAAGTCTATGCAAGTCGCCCCAAGTCGCCCCCAAAAGTCGTACAGGAACCTTTTTCTAAGTCGGAGCGACTTGCGTCACTCCCCTTAGAACGGTTCCATAGCACAGAACGGGAGGCGACTTGTCAGGCGACTAGGTCGCCTGACAAGTCGTCCCTGTGTGAACCGAGCCTAAGGGGTCTATAAAGGTGTGAATGTAGTAAGAGGGGATGGTGGCGCTCCCTAGATGCGTGTAGTGGCCAATTAATGGTATGTTCCTATTAAGGTATGATATACCTGAAAATAGTGGCTAAATGATAATATGTGTGTTCATCACGCCACAAACGAATATAATGACCAAATAACCTACTGGTGCATAAACAGTGCTTAAAAGCAATATACCACTCAGGGGATCGGGTATAACCTAATCAAGAAATCAAAAATTTAACCAAAAAATTTAAATAAAACAAATAAAAAATAAAAATAGAAGGCATTCATATACATAATTGTCTACTGTGAGTGGGGTACCTATAAGCAGACCCACTCCAATACCGTGATTCCACAAATGTAGATAGTGTATACAAAAGTGCTTAAAAAGTGAATATACAAATAATAGTCCATATAATCTAATGTTCATTCACAAATGGATGACACACACATGGTGACCTATGTGTTACTCACGTTGAGTGAAGATATTATGCATTGCGTTCTGAACATGGATTTTCTCCTTCTCCTCAGTACACCTCCCCCTCTCCCTCCCCCTCTCCCTCCCCCTCTCCCTCTCCCTCTCCCTCCCCCTCTCCCTGCTCACTGATCCGCAGCTAAAACGCAGTGATTCCTTTGAACAGGAGATTTTTATCTCCCCAGTGAAACCTGAGCTTCAATTCGCACCGCACATGTGTGAAACCGGGCTAAAGCAAATGTTTGCTGTTTATTGTGTATTTCTGACCAATCGCTCAACCTCCCTGATCAGCAACTTTTTTTTTTTTTCAATTCGTCATACTTTGCTTGCTGACGTGCATGGATTTAAAGCCCAATTGAGGGAAATGTTAAAATTCCAATTGCACATAAGCAATCAATCATCAAAGAAAATACAGATGATGCAACATGCATGGCATCTTGTGATTGGCTGGAAATAACAAAATAGGATCTATCTGGTCTCATTATATCAACCAAACGTACTCTCCGCTGCTCCCAACACCTTCTGCTCTTTAGCTCTCTTGTCTCCTCCTTCTAAGCTCTCCTTCAGGATTTCTCCAGAGGCTCTCCCATCCTCTGGAACTCTCTACCCCAATCTGTCCAGCTGTCTCCTATTCTGTCCACCTTTAGGAAATCCCTGAAAAGTCGTCTTTTCAAGGAATCCTATCCTACCTAAAAACTGAACTTTTAATCCTGCCATCAGCTCATGCCTCGGATGCTTATTACAGATCGCGGTAAAGAGCCATTCCCAACGGCCCTTTACCATGTGATCAGCTGTGTCCAATCACAGCTGATTACATGTAAACAGACTTGCCGGTTAGTGGCATTCCTTTCTTCACTCACTGTCTCTGTGTGAGAAAAAGAAGAGCCGATAAAAGGCTGACAGGGCATAGTGAGTACATTGTTTACACTGATAATTAGGGCATTGATCATCAGTTCCCTGATTATCAGTGCAGGTTATCAGAGCCGGCCCATCAGTGCAGCCTCATCAGAGCACATCAGTGCAGCCTCATCAGTGCCATCAGTGCAACCTCATTAGTGCCCATCAGTGCCGCCTCATCAGAGCCTATCCGTGTACGTTATCAGTGCCGCCCCATCAGTGCAGCCTCTTTAGTGTCCATCAGTGCAGGTTATAAGTGCCGCCTCATCAGAGCCCATCAGTGCAGCCTCATCAGAGCCCATCAATGCAGCCTCATCAGAGACCATCGGTGCAGCCTCATCAGAGACCATCGGTGCAGCCTCATCAGTGAGCCTCATCAGAGCCCATCAGTGCAGCCTCATCAGAGCCCATCAGTGCAGCCACATCAGAGCCCATCAATGCAGCCTCATCAGTGAGCCTCATCAGAGCCCATCAGTGCAGCCACATCAGAGCCCATCAATGCAGCCTCATCAGTGAGCCTCATCAGAGCCCATCAGTGCAGCCTCATCAGAGCCCATCAGTGCAGCCTCATCAGTAAGCCTCATCAGAGCCCATCAGTGCAGCCTCATCAGAGCCCATCAGTGCAGCCTCATCAGTGAGCCTCATCAGAGCCCATCAGTGCAGCCTCATCAGAGCCCATCAATTCAGCCTCATCAGCGCACATCAGTAAAGATGAAAAATTACATATTTGCAAAATGTTATAACAGAAACTAAGAAAATAAAAAGATCAGAATTTTTGGTCTTTTTTCATTTATTAAGCAAAAAAATAAAAAACCCAGTGTTGATTAAAAAACGACCAAAAGAAAGCTCTATCTGATTAAAAAAAATTGTCATGTGAGTACAGTGTTGCATGACCGCGCAATTTTAATTCAAAGTGGGACAGCGCTGAAAGCTGAAAAATGGCCTGGGCAGAAAAGGGGTAAAAGTGCCCAGTAGGCATTAAGCAAGTGGTTAAAGAAAAACACGTTTAAAGGGTTATAGTTGTCCGGTAAAGTGCCACATCTTCTTTTTATTATTTCTCATATTTATATTTCTGTGATTCTCATCATATGGAGTATAAAATAATGGAAATCTTGTGGTGTGTTTATGGGACATTTCCTGAGACCAATCCATAAAACTCGGGTTGTCCATGGAAATACGACGCACTTAGCGATACCCACATTTCCCGCATGCACATATTGTAGCAGATTATTGGGCTTTTGATTATTTATAATGATATATTTGTGTATTGGTATAATGATTTTTTTTTTTTTAAGAAAACAGGGGAAGGTTTGTTTGTCTTTTGGGTTGCCCACTTTCAGCCGGCGCTCCCTCCTTCCCGGGCTCAGGAAATGAGGGGAATAGTTTGTTTTACAGTCTCTGCGGTTTGCCCAGAGAGAGGATTATTGTGTCACTGAGCACACGGACACCCTCCGGGGCCATTAACACTGGAGCAAATGTGCCGCCGGGACCCAGAGCAACCAATACCATTCCTTCTTCACTGAAAAGCTCAAACCTGATTGGTTACTTGACTTTTGCATGTTTTCTCTGCTTTGTTTTTGTCAAGTGGGACCTTTTGGGCCATTTGTCTATAGGGGAAGTGTCTGTGCTGAGCCCGAAGGGGTTAATCGGAGGAGCTGGGTCTCTGGAGACAGATGTGCTTCCATATTAATAACAATTTAACAGTTCTGGCATCCGCAACACAAATGGGGCCGTGTGTGGAAGGTGCTGATCAGTGGACACTAGGGTTGCCACCTTTTCTTTAAGCCAAACCCGAACACTTTTGCGGCGCACGGCAATTTTTTTGTAGTACATGCTATATGATTGTAAAATACCTTGGGTTACCCAAAGAGAGTAGTAATGAGGTGTGCTACAGTGAAAAGTGGCTGTGGCCCAATTGCATCAGTGGGGGGGGGACTTAAAGGGGCATGGTTAAATAAAACAAAAGCATTAGTGTACCCATAAAATATGATTCGATTAATAAAAGAAATGTCCGTTAAAATATGAAAATAGCCTACCTTAAAAGCGGACACTGTCAGCCAGTAGGGCAGTGGATGGTGTCAGTAGAGCAGTTGATGATGTCAGTATGGCAGTGGATGGTGTCAGTATAGCAGTGGATGGTGTCAGTAGGGCAGTGGAAGGTGTCAGTAGGGCAGTGGATGGTGTCAGTAGAGTGGATGGTGTCAGTAGATGGATGGTGTCAGTAGATGGATGGTGTCAGTAGGGCAGTGGACGGTGTCAGTAGGGCAGTGGACGGTGTCAGGAAGGCAGTGGACGGTGTCAGTAGGACAGTGGACGGTGTCAGTAGGGCAGTGGAAGGTGTCAGTAGAGCAGTGGACGGTATCAGTAGAGCAGTGGACGGTGTCAGTAGAGCAGTGGACGGTGTCAGTAGAGCAGTGGACGGTGTCAGTAGAGCAGTGGACGGTGTCAGTAGAGCAGTGGACGGTGTCAGTAGAGCAGTGGACGGTGTCAGTAGAGCAGTTGATGGTGTCAGTAGGGCAGTGGATGGTGTCAGTATGGCAGTTGATGGTGTCAGTAGGGCAGTGGATGGTGTCAGTAGAGTGGATGGTGTCAGTAGGGCAGTGGATGGTGTCAGTAGGGCAGTGGATGGTGTCAGGAAGGCAGTGGATGGTGTCAGGAAGGCAGTGGATGGTGTCAGTAGGGCAGTGGAAGGTGTCAGTAGAGCAGTGGAAGGTGTCAGTAGAGCAGTGGAAGGTGTCAGTAGGGCAGTGGAAGGTGTCAGTAGGGCAGTGGATGGTGTCAGTAGGGCAGTGGATGGTGTCAGTAGGGCAGTGGACGGTGTCAGTAGAGCAGTGGACGGTGTCTGTAGAGCAGTGGACGGTGTCAATAGGGCAGTGGACGGTGTCAGTAGGGCAGTGGACGGTGTCAGTAGAGCAGTGGAAGGTGTCAGTAGGGCAGTGGACGGTGTCAGTAGGGCAGTGGACGGTGTCAGTAGGGCAGTGGACGGTGTCAGTAGGGCAGTGGACGGTGTCAGTAGGGCAGTGGACGGTGTCAGTAGGGCAGTGGACGGTGTCAGTAGAGCAGTGGAAGGTGTCAGTAGGGCAGTGGACGGTGTCAGAAGGGCAGTGGACGGTGTCAGTAGGGCAGTGGACGGTGTCAGTAGGGCAGTGGACGGTGTCAGTAGGGCAGTGGATGGTGTCAGTAGAGCAGTGGAAGGTGTCAGTAGGGCAGTGGATGGTGTCAGTAGAGCAGTGGACGGTGTCAGTAGAGCAGTGGACGGTGTCAGTAGAGCAGAGGACGGTGTCAGTAGAGCAGAGGACGGTGTCAGTAGAGCAGTGGACTGTGTCACCCGGTGAGAACTGTATATATGGATGGTGTATGGGGGGGTGGAGAACAGTATCTATAGATGGTATATAGGGGGGTGGAGAACTGTATATATGGAGGGGACTGTATATATGGAGAGGACTGTATATATGGGGGGAGGACTGTATATATGGATGGTGTATGGGGGGAGGACTGTGTATATGGGGGGGACTGGATATATGGATGGTGTATGGGGGGAGGACTATATATATTAGGGGGACTGTATATATGGGGGGGGCTGTATATATGGATGGTGTATGGGGGGGGAGAGAGAGAACTATATGGATAGATGAAATATGGGAGGCGGCCAGCAGAACTGTATATATAGTGTATAGTGGGGGGGAGGGGGGTGTACGTATATATGTATGTATAGTGTATAGTGGGGGGGAGGGGGGTGTATGTATATATGTATGTATAGTGTATGGTGGGGGGAGGGGGGTGTATGTATATATGTATGTATAGTGTATGGTGGGGGGAGGGGGGTGTATGTATATATGTATGTATAGTGTATGGTGGGGGGAGGGGGGTGTATGTATATATGTATGTATAGTGTATGGTGGGGGGAGGGGGGTGTATGTATATATGTATGTATAGTGTATGGTGGGGGGAGGGGGGTGTATGTATATATGTATGTATGTATAGTGTATGGTGGGGGGTGTATGTATATATGTATGTATGTATAGTGTATGGTGGGGGGTGTATGTATATATGTATGTATGTATAGTGTATGGTGGGAGGAGGGGGGTGTATGTATGTATGTATGTATGTATAGTGTATGGTGGGGGGTGTATGTATATATGTATGTATGTATAGTGTATGGTGGGGGGAGGGGGGTGTATGTATGTATGTATGTATGTATGTATAGTGTATGGTGGGGGGAGGGGGGTGTATGTATGTATGTATAGTGTATGGTGGGGGGAGGGGGGTGTATGTATGTATGTATAGTGTATGGAGGGGGGTGTATGTATGTATGTATAGTGTATGGTGGGGGGAGGGGGGTGTATGTATGTATGTATGTATGTATGTATAGTGTATGGTGGGGGGAGGGGGGTGTATGTATGTATGTATAGTGTATGGTGGGGGGAGGGGGGTGTATGTATGTATGTATAGTGTATGGAGGGGGGTGTATGTATGTATGTATAGTGTATGGTGGGGGGAGGGGGGTGTATGTATGTATGTATAGTGTATGGTGGGGGGAGGGGGGTGTATGTATGTATGTATAGTGTATGGAGGGGGGTGTATGTATGTATGTATAGTGTATGGTGGGGGGAGGGGGGTGTATGTATGTATGTATAGTGTATGGTGGGGGGAGGGGGGTGTATGTATGTATGTATAGTGTATGGTGGGGGGAGGGGGGTGTATGTATGTATGTATAGTGTATGGAGGGGGGTGTATGTATGTATGTATAGTGTATGGTGGGGGGAGGGGGGTGTATGTATGTATGTATAGTGTATGGTGGGGGGAGGGGGGTGTATGTATGTATAGTGTATGGTTCGGGGGGGGGAGAGGTGAGAGTACTTTGAAATCCTGACATGGATGGTAAAAACTTACCTTACAGCTGGGCTCCAGTCCCAGCGCGATCTGTGCACACATTCCAGCAGGGAATGGGGAGGCTCCGCCCACCTCCTTGTCTCTTCTGCTGGCAGCCAGAGGATTGGAGGAGAGCACCCGGCCGGTAACATTGAGGCTCCGCCTCTGTGTCCCGACTCCGTCCTGCACTCAGACAGCTGAGCGGGAGCAGCAGCGCTAAGGCGGCGCTACGGACCCGAATTCCACGGCCGCACTGATGACACAGCTTCGGCACAGGGAGCCACGGGTCTGAAATGAATAATGTGCCCGGGTCTCAGGCGGGCAGAGACCCGGGCACATGTTTCAAAACCCGTACTGTCCGGGTGAATCCCGGACAGGTGGCAACCCTAGTGGACACAATAATTGTCTCCAGATGCCGGGGAGAGCCAAACCCCGGACAGGGCCCAGAGATCCGCCACTAGGGTTGCCACCTTTTCTTTAAGCCAAACCCGAACACTTTTGCGGCGCACGGCAATTTTTTTGTAGTACATGCTATATGATTGTAAAATACCTTGGGTTACCCAAAGAGAGTAGTAATGAGGTGTGCTACAGTGAAAAGTGGCTGTGGCCCAATTGCATCAGTGGGGGGGGGGACTTAAAGGGGCATGGTTAAATAAAACAAAAGCATTAGTGTACCCATAAAATATGATTCGATTAATAAAAGAAATGTCCGTTAAAATATGAAAATAGCCTACCTTAAAAGCGGACACTGTCAGCCAGTAGGGCAGTGGATGGTGTCAGTAGAGCAGTTGATGATGTCAGTATGGCAGTGGATGGTGTCAGTATAGCAGTGGATGGTGTCAGTAGGGCAGTGGAAGGTGTCAGTAGGGCAGTGGATGGTGTCAGTAGAGTGGATGGTGTCAGTAGATGGATGGTGTCAGTAGATGGATGGTGTCAGTAGGGCAGTGGACGGTGTCAGTAGGGCAGTGGACGGTGTCAGGAAGGCAGTGGACGGTGTCAGTAGGACAGTGGACGGTGTCAGTAGGGCAGTGGAAGGTGTCAGTAGAGCAGTGGACGGTATCAGTAGAGCAGTGGACGGTGTCAGTAGAGCAGTGGACGGTGTCAGTAGAGCAGTGGACGGTGTCAGTAGAGCAGTGGACGGTGTCAGTAGAGCAGTGGACGGTGTCAGTAGAGCAGTGGACGGTGTCAGTAGAGCAGTTGATGGTGTCAGTAGGGCAGTGGATGGTGTCAGTATGGCAGTTGATGGTGTCAGTAGGGCAGTGGATGGTGTCAGTAGAGTGGATGGTGTCAGTAGGGCAGTGGATGGTGTCAGTAGGGCAGTGGATGGTGTCAGGAAGGCAGTGGATGGTGTCAGGAAGGCAGTGGATGGTGTCAGTAGGGCAGTGGAAGGTGTCAGTAGAGCAGTGGAAGGTGTCAGTAGAGCAGTGGAAGGTGTCAGTAGGGCAGTGGAAGGTGTCAGTAGGGCAGTGGATGGTGTCAGTAGGGCAGTGGATGGTGTCAGTAGGGCAGTGGACGGTGTCAGTAGAGCAGTGGACGGTGTCTGTAGAGCAGTGGACGGTGTCAATAGGGCAGTGGACGGTGTCAGTAGGGCAGTGGACGGTGTCAGTAGAGCAGTGGAAGGTGTCAGTAGGGCAGTGGACGGTGTCAGTAGGGCAGTGGACGGTGTCAGTAGGGCAGTGGACGGTGTCAGTAGGGCAGTGGACGGTGTCAGTAGGGCAGTGGACGGTGTCAGTAGGGCAGTGGACGGTGTCAGTAGAGCAGTGGAAGGTGTCAGTAGGGCAGTGGACGGTGTCAGAAGGGCAGTGGACGGTGTCAGTAGGGCAGTGGACGGTGTCAGTAGGGCAGTGGACGGTGTCAGTAGGGCAGTGGATGGTGTCAGTAGAGCAGTGGAAGGTGTCAGTAGGGCAGTGGATGGTGTCAGTAGAGCAGTGGACGGTGTCAGTAGAGCAGTGGACGGTGTCAGTAGAGCAGAGGACGGTGTCAGTAGAGCAGAGGACGGTGTCAGTAGAGCAGTGGACTGTGTCACCCGGTGAGAACTGTATATATGGATGGTGTATGGGGGGGTGGAGAACAGTATCTATAGATGGTATATAGGGGGGTGGAGAACTGTATATATGGAGGGGACTGTATATATGGAGAGGACTGTATATATGGGGGGAGGACTGTATATATGGATGGTGTATGGGGGGAGGACTGTGTATATGGGGGGGACTGGATATATGGATGGTGTATGGGGGGAGGACTATATATATTAGGGGGACTGTATATATGGGGGGGGCTGTATATATGGATGGTGTATGGGGGGGGAGAGAGAGAACTATATGGATAGATGAAATATGGGAGGCGGCCAGCAGAACTGTATATATAGTGTATAGTGGGGGGGAGGGGGGTGTACGTATATATGTATGTATAGTGTATAGTGGGGGGGAGGGGGGTGTATGTATATATGTATGTATAGTGTATGGTGGGGGGAGGGGGGTGTATGTATATATGTATGTATAGTGTATGGTGGGGGGAGGGGGGTGTATGTATATATGTATGTATAGTGTATGGTGGGGGGAGGGGGGTGTATGTATATATGTATGTATAGTGTATGGTGGGGGGAGGGGGGTGTATGTATATATGTATGTATAGTGTATGGTGGGGGGAGGGGGGTGTATGTATATATGTATGTATGTATAGTGTATGGTGGGGGGTGTATGTATATATGTATGTATGTATAGTGTATGGTGGGGGGTGTATGTATATATGTATGTATGTATAGTGTATGGTGGGAGGAGGGGGGTGTATGTATGTATGTATGTATGTATAGTGTATGGTGGGGGGTGTATGTATATATGTATGTATGTATAGTGTATGGTGGGGGGAGGGGGGTGTATGTATGTATGTATGTATGTATGTATAGTGTATGGTGGGGGGAGGGGGGTGTATGTATGTATGTATAGTGTATGGTGGGGGGAGGGGGGTGTATGTATGTATGTATAGTGTATGGAGGGGGGTGTATGTATGTATGTATAGTGTATGGTGGGGGGAGGGGGGTGTATGTATGTATGTATGTATGTATGTATAGTGTATGGTGGGGGGAGGGGGGTGTATGTATGTATGTATAGTGTATGGTGGGGGGAGGGGGGTGTATGTATGTATGTATAGTGTATGGAGGGGGGTGTATGTATGTATGTATAGTGTATGGTGGGGGGAGGGGGGTGTATGTATGTATGTATAGTGTATGGTGGGGGGAGGGGGGTGTATGTATGTATGTATAGTGTATGGAGGGGGGTGTATGTATGTATGTATAGTGTATGGTGGGGGGAGGGGGGTGTATGTATGTATGTATAGTGTATGGTGGGGGGAGGGGGGTGTATGTATGTATGTATAGTGTATGGTGGGGGGAGGGGGGTGTATGTATGTATGTATAGTGTATGGAGGGGGGTGTATGTATGTATGTATAGTGTATGGTGGGGGGAGGGGGGTGTATGTATGTATGTATAGTGTATGGTGGGGGGAGGGGGGTGTATGTATGTATAGTGTATGGTTCGGGGGGGGGAGAGGTGAGAGTACTTTGAAATCCTGACATGGATGGTAAAAACTTACCTTACAGCTGGGCTCCAGTCCCAGCGCGATCTGTGCACACATTCCAGCAGGGAATGGGGAGGCTCCGCCCACCTCCTTGTCTCTTCTGCTGGCAGCCAGAGGATTGGAGGAGAGCACCCGGCCGGTAACATTGAGGCTCCGCCTCTGTGTCCCGACTCCGTCCTGCACTCAGACAGCTGAGCGGGAGCAGCAGCGCTAAGGCGGCGCTACGGACCCGAATTCCACGGCCGCACTGATGACACAGCTTCGGCACAGGGAGCCACGGGTCTGAAATGAATAATGTGCCCGGGTCTCAGGCGGGCAGAGACCCGGGCACATGTTTCAAAACCCGTACTGTCCGGGTGAATCCCGGACAGGTGGCAACCCTATCCGCCACTAACCCTATGAGTGCTGGAGGACAGGCACTGTGTAACCCTATGAGTGCTGGAGGACAGGCACTGTGTAACCCTATGAGTGCTGGAGGACAGGCACTGTGTAACCCTATGAGTGCTGGAGGACAGGCACAGTGTAACCCTATGAGTGCTGGAGGAAAGGCACAGTGTAACCCTATGAGTGCTGGAGGAAAGGCACAGTGTAACCCTATGAGTGCTGGAGGAAAGGCACGGTGTAACCCTATGAGTGCTGGAGGACAGGCACGGTGTAACCCTATGAGTGCTGGAGGAAAGGCACGGTGTAACCCTATGAGTGCTGGAGGAAAGGCACGGTGTAACCCTATGAGTGCTGGAGGAAAGGCACGGTGTAACCCTATGAGTGCTGGAGGACAGGCACGGTGTAACCCTATGAGTGCTGGAGGACAGGCACTGTGTAACCCTATGAGTGCTGGAGGACAGGCACTGTGTAACCCTATGAGTGCTGGAGGACAGGCACTGTGTAACCCTATGAGTGCTGGAGGACAGGCACTGTGTAACCCTATGAGTGCTGGAGGACAGGCACTGTGTAACCCTATGAGTGCTGGAGGACAGGCACTGTGTAACCCTATGAGTGCTGGAGGACAGGCACTGTGTAACCCTATGAGTGCTGGAGGACAGGCACTGTGTAACCCTATGAGTGCTGGAGGACAGGCACTGTGTAACCCTATGAGTGCTGGAAGACAGGCACAGTGTAACCCTATGAGTGCTGGAGGACAGGCACAGTGTAACCCTATGAGTGCTGGAGGACAGGCACTGTGTAACCCTATGAGTGCTGGAAGACAGGCACAGTGTAACCCTATGAGTGCTGGAGGACAGGCACAGTGTAACACTGAGTGCTGGAGGACAGGCACGGTGTAACCATATGAGTGCTGGAGGACAGGCACAGTGTAACCCTATGAGTGCTGGAGGAAAGGCACGGTGTAACCCTATGAGTGCTGGAGGAAAGGCACGGTGTAACCCTATGAGTGCTGGAGGAAAGGCACGGTGTAACCCTATGAGTGCTGGAGGAAAGGCACTGTGTAACCCTATGAGTGCTGAAGGAGAGGCACGGTGTAACCCTATTAGTGCTGAAGGACAGGCACAGTGTAACCCTATGAGTGCTGGAGGAAAGGCACAGTGTAACCCTCTGAGAGCTGGAGGAAAGGCACAGTGTAACCCTACGAGTGCTGTATGAGAGGCACAGTGTAACCCTACGAGTGCTGGATGAGAGGCACAGTGTAACTCTGCAAGCATTGCATGAGATGTACCATGTAACCCTATGAGTGCTGGAGGAAAGGTACAGTGTAACATTGGATGTGCTGGATGGCATAGTGTAACCCTACAGTGCTGGGTGAGAGGCACAGTGTAGCTCTGTTTGGTGGATGACAGGCACAGTGTAACTTTGTATGTGCTGGATGATAGGCACAGTATAACTTTGCAAGTTCTGAACGAAAGGCACAGTGTAACTATTTGATTTCTGAATGAAAGGCACAGTGTAACTATTTGATTTCTGAATGAAAGGCACAGTGTAACTATTTGATTTCTGAATGAAAGGCACAGTGTAACTGTAAGGGCTGATGGCTTTTGCGAGGAGTATTGAGGCAGGACACTGTGATGTCTTCAGGAAGCTATGTGCAGCACCCGGATTGCCCTTCCCACCAGACATGATCTGCCTGTGATGCATAGAGAAGCACAGAGATCCAGTGATGACATCAAATGGTCTAAAATAAGGCATATAATGAATATGGAAAAAAAGAGAGAAATTTTATTAGCATGGTAATGAGGGGAAGGAACCAGGGCAAGTAAAATGTAGGCAGAATAAACTTCAGCTTTCAAGCCAATAGACATCACAGTACCTGCTGCTCTCATGCAGAAATCAAAGAACGGCGGCCAAACTGCTGTCTGTCTGTCTGTCTGTCTGTCTGTCTGTCTGTCTGTCTGTCTGTCTCCCTGCTCTGGGAAGATAGTTGATGTCATGTTGATTGAACAGATAATCTGGGTGTGATTAGCAGCCACAGTCATTGGTAAAGTCACAGCTAGGCTTCCTGGCATGGAAAGACCGGCAGGTGGAGGAACTACAATGAAGTCCAGGATTATCTGTCCATCTCATCGTGTTACAGGAAGAACTGTGATTGCCGTAACGTTTTGTTCTCAATGTCCATAATTACACACAGACCAATGCAATCTATTATTCATAGGCTTCTTCCAGACTGTGCTGGTACAGGGTGTGTATATTGTTTTACGTCCTATTTATGGTCTAGTTCAGGGGTCTCCAAACTTTCTACACAAAGGGCCAGATTTATCTCCGTCACTCTTTAGAGGGGTCAGAATATGGTCAGTGGGAGTAGAAAGTGTCCCAATGCTTCAAGCTTGGTTGTCAGTGGGAGTAAGAAAATTACACAGTGCCTGTGGGCAGTAGAAGGGGGAATGGTGTTGGTGGGAGGAATAGTGCCAACTGTTGGTATCAGTAGGAGGAATAGTGCCCCGTCATTGGTGTCAGTGAAAGGAATAGTTCCTCAATGTGGTCAGTGGAAGGAATAGTGCCATATCATTGGTGTCACTGAGGGGAATGTCCATATCTGGTGTCAGTAGAAGGAATAGTGCCTCTTCCCTGGTGTCAGTAGAAGGGATAGTGCCATATCGTGGGTGTCAGTGGAAAGAATATTGCCCATTCATTGAGGTAAGTGACAGGAATAGTGCCCCAATGCCCCTTACATTGGAGGTCAGTAGGAAGAATGCCCCTTATATTGGAGGGCAGTGGGAAGAATGCCCCTTACATTGGTGATCAGCAGGAAGAATGCCCCTTACATTGGAGGTCGGTGAGAAGAATGCCCCTTACATTGGAAGTCAGTGGGAAGAATGTCTTTTACATTGGAGGTCAGTGGGAAGAATGCCCCTTACATTGGAAGTCAGTGGGAAGAATGTCTTTTACATTGGTGGTCAGTGGGAAGAATGTTCCTTACATTGGAGGTTGGTGAGAAAAATACCCCTTATATTGGAGGTCAGTGGGAAGAATGTCCCTTACATTGGAGGTCAGTAGGAAGAATGCCCCTTACATTGGTGGTCGGTGAGAAGAATGTTCCTTACATTGGTGATCAGTAGGAAGAATGCCCCTTACATTGGTGGTCAGTGAGAAGAATGCTCCTTACATTGGAGGTCAGTGGGAAGAATGCCCCTTACATTGGTGGTCAGTGGGAAGAATGCCCCTTACATTGGTGGTCAGTGGGAAGAATGCTCCTTACATTGGAGGTCAGTGGGAAGAATGCTCCTTACATTGGAGGTCAGTGGGAAGAATGCCCCTTACATTGGTGGTCAGTGAGAAGAATGCTCCTTACATTGGAGGTCAGTGGGAAGAATGCCCCTTACATTGGCGGTGAGTGGGAAGAATGCTCCTTACATTGGAGGTCAGTGGGAAGAATGCTCCTTACATTGGAGGTCAGTGGGAAGAATGCTCCTTACATTGGAGGTCAGTGGGAAGAATGCTCCTTACATTGGAGGTCAGTGGGAAGAATGCTCCTTACATTGGAGGTCAGTGGGAAGAATGCTCCTTACATTGGAGGTCAGTGGGAAGAATGCCCCTTACATTGGTGGTCAGTGGGAAGAATGCCCCTTACATTGGTGGTCAGTGGGAAGAATGCTCCTTACATTGGAGGTCAGTGGGAAGAATGCTCCTTACATTGGAGGTCAGTGGGAAGAATGCTCCTTACATTGGAGGTCAGTGGGAAGAATGCTCCTTACATTGGAGGTCAGTGGGAAGAACGCCCCTTACATTGGTGATCAATGGGAAGAATGCCCCTTACATTGGTGGTCAGTGGGAAGAACGCCCCTTACATTGGTGATCAGTGAGAAGAATGCTCCTTACATTGGAGGTCAGTGGGAAGAATGCCCCTTACATTGGTGGTCAGTGGGAAGAATGCTCCTTACATTGGAGGTCAGTGGGAAGAATGCCCCTTACATTGGTGATCAGTGAGAAGAATGCCCCTTACATTGGAGGTCAGTGGGAAGAATGCTCCTTACATTGGAGGTCAGTGAGAAGAATGCCCCTTACATTGGTGGTGAGTGGGAAGAATGCTCCTTACATTGGAGGTCAGTGGGAAGAATGCCCCTTACATTGGAGGTCAGGTGGGAAGAACGTCCCTCTTTTTTGCTGGCTTACCAGAAGTGATAGTTGTTGCATCTATACAGTGATCTGACATCCAATGGTGGGTGATTTGCCTGGTTACATGCCCGATCAAGTCACTACTTTGTGCAATTTATCTTTTTCGAGTAAAGGAAACTTTATCTGTATAATCCGGTGTGCTCTGTTTTGTTCTACATCTACTCCCAGCCATGTATGCTTTTGGATATATGTGGAGCTTGCAGGAAGAGCAGTATTCTTTGGCTGTATATGCCTTTTGGATATTGTGAGAACCAGCTTCAAACAGTAAAGAAATGGGGACACCATAACATACATAACAATGCCCCGTACACACGATCGGACTTTCCGACAACAAATGGTGGATGTGAGCTTGTTGGCTGAAAGTCCGACCGTGTGTACGCTCCATCGAACATTTGTTGTTGGACTTTCCGCCAACAAATGTTGGCTAGCAGGTTCTCACATTTTCCGCCAACAAAACTTTGTTGTCGGAATTTCTGATCGTGTGTACACAAGTCCGACACACAAAAGTTCACGCATGCTCGGGAATCAAGCAGAAGGAGTCTCACTGGCTATTGAACTTCCTTTTTTTTGGCTCGTTGTACGTCTTATACGTCACCACGTTCTCATGTTCGTAATTGTTGGCCAACATTTGTGTGACTGTGTGTATGCAAGACAAGTTGGAGCCAACAACCTTCAAACAAAATTCCACGGTTTTGTTGTTGGAAAGTCCGATCGTGTGCACGGGGCATTCGTCTTTAAGTGGTTAAACTGACCTAATTTACAGATCAAAGTTCATTCAAAGTGCGACAGCGCTGAAAGCTAAAAATTGGCTTGGGCAGGAAGGGGCGAAAGTGCCTGGTATTGAAGTGGTTAATTAATTAAAGTGTATTTTTTCCCCAAAGGATACCTCTTCCTGTTTACACTGTGATTGGACACGGCTGATCACGTGGTAAAGAGCCTCCGTCAGAGGCTCTTTACCGAGATCGGTGTAGCCAGTAGTCTGTCAGCCTGACACGCCACACCACCGATTGCCACACTGCGCGCCCCGACGGGCGCACGATAGTGGCCTATCCTGCTGGACGTCATATGGAACCACCGCCCGGCTGTCATTTTGCTATAGGCCGGGCGGGAAGTGCTTAATATAAAACTAAACAGTAAAGTTAGCCCAATTTTTTTGTATAATGTGAAAGATGATGTTACGCCGCGAGAATCGTGATCTTTATTCTAAGCAAAATAATCGTAATTCTGATTTTAGCCAGAATCGTGCAGCTCTACTCTGGAGCCACTCAACCAGCCTGGACAAGAACCTGGGTGACCAGTGTTAATAGCATCATGGGCACCTTGGCAAAGTAATGCACTGGCCCCCTACCAGTTCAAAGAAGGAAACTCCACTCCAGGTGAGAAATCACTGCAGTCCAAATAGTGCTGGGTACAATACCACAGCTTGCCACCAAAGATAAATGAACAGAAGAAAAATGGCTGCGCACCAAAGAAATAATCTGTGTTTAATTTCAAAACATGACAGCAGACAGCCACAAGGACAAGGTACCGGACCCAGGAGGTGACGAGTGCTTTGAAGAAGCACTGCCCCAATTTATGCATCTACTCTCAAGAATTAAAGTATAAATAGTTGATAGAATTATACATATATTTATTAGTACTTTCAATAAAATCCATAAACCAAAGACTAATCAAGACAAAGGGCACAGTACAGGGGTGGAGGCAGAAGGGCACAGTACAGGGGGGTCAGGAGGACACAATACTGGGATCAGGAGGACACAGTACAGGGGGGGTCAGGAGGGCACAATGCTGGGATCAGGGGGGCACAGTACAGGGGGGTCAGGAGGGCACAATACTGGGATCGGGATGGCACAGTACAGGGGGGTCAGGAGGGCACAATACTGGGATCGGTAGAGGCACAGTACTGGGGGGTCAGGAGGGCACAATACTGGGATCAGGAGGACACAGTACAGGGGGGTCAGGAGGACACAATACTGGGATCAGGAGGACACAGTACAGGGGGGTCAGGAGGACACAATACTGGGATCAGAAGGGCACAGTACAGGGGGGTCAGGAGGGCACAATACTGGGATCAGGAGGGCACAGTACAGGGGGTTCAGGAGGGCAAAATACTGGGATCAGGAGGACACAGTACAGGGGGGTCAGGAGGGCACAATACTGGGATGAGGAGGGCACAATACTGGGATCAGGAGGGCACAGTGCAGGGGGGTCAGGAGGGCACAATACTGGGATCAGGAGGGCACAGTGCAGGGGGGTCAGGAGGGAACAATACTGGGATCAGGAGGGCACAGTACAGGGGGGTCAGGAGGGCACAATACTGGGATGAGGAGGGCACAATACTGGGATCAGGAGGGCACAATGCAGGGGGGTCAGGAGGGAACAATACTGGGATCAGGAGGGCACAGTACAGGGGGGTCAGGAGGGCACAATACTGGGATCAGGAGGACATAGTACTGGGGGGGCGGGGGGTCAGAAGGGCACAATACTGGGATCAGGAGGGCACAGTACAGGTTCCAGGACGCTGCTCAGGACACAGCCATCCCGGAACTTCTTAATAAAAAGTGTGACTGGCCTGGCAAACCTGGGACAGTTGGCAAGTATGATGTAATGCAAGACAATCATGGGGCCCTAATGCATTTGGGGCCCCTTGGCACTGCCCAAGGGTGCCCGTGCATTAAGACAGCCCTGCTGCTGACACAAAACCCTCTTCACACCATGGCAGGGTCAGTCACAATATACATGGATCTTGCATTGAAGGGGAGTATGATACATCTGAATATCTTCTCCATTAATTCTGAAATGTGTCGCCTTGCTAGGTATTACAAGCTAGTTGGTAAATAATGGAGCTTACAATCAAATTCTCTAAAGTGGACTGTGAAAGCCATATACTTGCAAAGCTAATTGTATCATATTCTCCTTTTTGGAACCTCTGTGATGATGAGGCTCTTGGGTTTAATACAAGCTAAAATGGATCTGTTTTCAAGCACTTCTGGGCTTCAGTCAAAAGTAAAACAGACGGAGTGTTTAGGTGCGAGCTTCCAGCTGGAACACTTTGGAACCTCCAGGGGGATTGCACTGGTTTGGCAGGCATTGCATATGTGCTGTATATTGTATTGTTTGTTTATAGCACAGTTCTATCTATCTCGTACAGATGTCCGTCTGAGCGTGGCCAGGCCTCGTTCTCCTTGTCCCCAGAGTCCTCACAATGATGGCGGAACGTCCTCCTTGAGCTCCTCGGTAATCAGTCTTTGCGGGCACTCACTAATCACTGGCACACAGAAAAAGTCTATTTTGCCAAATGAAACCTCATTTGTGCTGCCATCCTTCAAGATGACAATGTAAAGCAAGACTCTAGGCAACAAATAAAAGTAGTAAGTGAATGGCTAATCCAAGAAATGCTGCAGCGTGCAAAAGTTGACTCAATTTACCCCAATCTGTGTTTTGTATGATCCACTGTGACTGTATTCAGCAGGATTTGCAGAGTGCTTTTCACACAGCCGCCTCTATTTGTAATGCTGGCCATACACTATACAGAAAATCGGCCAAACCCATTTTCGAAAAACGAACGTTCGACCGTGACCGCAAACGATAGTGCCATCATATAATGACCGATAAATTGTTCAGTGGACATGAATAAATAATTTTTTGTTTGTTTTTTTACATATACCTAGTGCAGGCAGTTCGGACGGGAAACACATTAACCTTGCAATTTATCGTACGTTCGGCAGAAATTTTCCAAACTTCCCGTTCGTTTTTTTCCCACAAAAACGTCACAAACGATTATCAATTTGTGCCCATTAACTTGCCGAAAAACGAACGAAGTGTCTATACGAACGATTTTTCGGCCGATTTTTCGTATAGTGTATGGCCAGCATAATTCTCTAGTCCTCTTGTCTTTAAAACTGGCATTTCTTTTTATTAACCATTCTGCCTGACACCCATCAGAACACGAAGTAAGGTTTAATTCGGGTGATTTGATCATGGAGAGCATGTTCCCTTTGTACAGTGAATTTTCCGTTTGCAAGGGAATTTTTACTTAACCACTTGACCTCTGTAAGATTTACCTCCCTTCATGACCAGGCCATTTATTTGTGATATGGCACTGCGTTACTTTACAACTAGAGCTTTCTTTTAGTGGTATTTGATCTGCGTTTTTTTTATTTTTTTGCGCTATAAATTTTGAAAAAAATGACAGTATTTTTTACTTTCTGCTATAAAATATATCCATTTTTTTTTTTAAAAAAGGCAAAGAGGGCAAAGTGACAGGGTCTCTATAAAACTTGCTCTCTCAAACACTTCTTTCTATATCATTGGCATACCTCCCAACTTTTTGAGATGGGAACGAGGGACACTTATTAGCAAAAGTATGAAGCCATGGGACACACCCCCTGCCACGCCTCCCTTAACCCTTTTATGACTAAGCCTATTTTTTAAATTTGGTGTTTACAAGTTAAAATCCATATTTTTTGCTAGAAAATTACTTAGAGTTCCCAAACATTCTATATATTTTTTTAGCAGAGAATCTAGAGAATAAAATGGAGATTGTTGCAATAGTTTATATCACACGGTATTTGTGCAGCAGTGTTTTAAACGCAAATTTTTGGAAAAGGGACACTTTCATGAATTTTAAAAAATCCAAACAGTAAAGTTACCCCAATTTTTTTGTATAATGTGAAAGATGATGTTACGCCGAGTAAATAGATACCAAACATGTCACGCTTTATAATTGCACGCACTCGTGGAATGGCGACAAACTACTGTACCTATGAATTTCCATAGGCGAAGCTTTAATTTTTTTTTACGGTTACCAGGTTAGAGTTACAGAGGAGGTCTAGGGCTAGAAATATTGCTCTCGCTCTGACGATCACGGCGATACCTCACATGTGTGATTTAAACACCGTTTACATATGCAGGCGCAACTTCCATATGTGTTTTCTTCGCTGCGCAAGCTCGCGGGGACGGGGGCACTTTAAAAAAAAAAATTTTTTTAATTTATTTTATTTATTTTTATACTTTAGAAATTGTGTTTAAAAAATTATTATTATTTTTTTTTTTACTTTTATTGCTGTCACAAGGAATGTAAACATCCCTTGTGACAGTAATAGGTGGTGACAGGTACTCTTTATGGAGGGATCGGGGGTCTAAAAGACCCCCGATTCCTCCTTTGCACTTCAAAGTATTCAGATCGCCGAAAACGGCGATTCTGAATACTGTGAATTTTTTTTAAACCGGCGCCATTGGCAGCCGAGTAAACGGGAAGTGACATCATGACGTCGCTTCCGCGTTTACATTGAGAAGGCTGGAACCAAGCCGCTCACAGCTTCGTTCCAGCCCTCCCCCAGCCGCCGAAGGCATCCGATTGGACACCGGGTCTCCTGATCGCACGGGAGGCCCGGTAAGAGCGGTGGGAGGGGGGGGGGTGGCTTTTAGCCGCATCGGTTGTTATACTCGGATAGCCGATCGCCCGCTGTAAACAACGGTACCGGGATGATGCCTGCAGCTGCGGGCATCATCCCGGTATAACCCCGGAAAGCCGAGTACGCATATCTGCGTACGGTCGGCAGAAGGGGTTAAAGGAGAAATATACAAAAAGCATTATTAGTTAAACCCATAAGTGCTTTATTTTTTACTACCACTATTCCTTTATATTGGCTTTTGACATTTACAAATGCCGCGATTTGGAAATGGGATAAAAGGTTTAGCACCGGGAAACACTTTTTGAAAGATAAATAGTGCATTTTATATACAACTATATAGATCAGACCAAAATTAGGGCCAAATGAGGAGGGCAGAGGGACATTGTTCCAAATCAGGGACCGTCACTTGAAACTAGGGACAATTGGAAGCTATGTATTGGCACCACAAAATACCTGGTGTTGGCGCTTACAGAGACTGATGATGCCAGGCCCAAGATTGCATCATGCTCCACCACACCCGGAATCGCCAAGCGTTTTGCTGTGTCTATAATAGAAAAAGAGGCAGTGAGGGTGCCTTGAAGATGAGTATAACTGGGTCGGGGGTATAGGCTTTGAAGAGACCCTGTCATATAATAAAAAACTCTGTACTAAGCACATATCTGTAAGGAAGAAACTTGCTACCTACCTCCACCACTAAATGCTGCACTAATCCAACACTTCCAGAAACGTCAATCTCCAAAGCCCTGAGACTGCTGTTGGGTGCCGCCATCTTGGATGTGATGTCAGCAGCCCCAGCAGACTCAGAACTGTCAGTGACACTGTATACCAGTGTTTCTCAAACGTTTTTCAGTCAAGGCACCTTGTCCATAATTTTAAGATCTCTAGGCACCCTCCAAAATTATGCACAATCTCTAGGCACCCTCCAAAATTATGGACAGTCTTTAGGCCGGGGGTCAGCAACCTGTAGATTGAGATCTACTAGAAGATCGTGGACAGGTGACTGGTAGATCGTGGTCTGGGTTTGCTGACTCGCCATTCCAGAGCATCAAACAAAGTGCAATGCAGAGGGTCTACTTGTAAAGTTGGAGCTGTAGTAGGGAGCAAGAGCCACATGAGCCGATGCCTCCTCTGTAGTGCCGGATCCTGTCCCATGCGGAGTGATTGTCAGAAACCATGAACCAGACCGAGACAGAAGTACAGTAAAATCAGACTTGTTTATTAATAAAAATAAAAAGGTAAATAGAGTAAGCGTAGTCAAAGCATAGCCAGAGTCCAGTAACTGGAACGGGTAGTCAGCCAAGCCAGAGTTCAGTAACCAGATCAGGTAATCAGCCAGGCCAGAAGTCAGGGATCCAAGTAGAGGAACAGCAAGCAGGATAAGGAGCCAGAAGGGATGTCAGCAAAGCCAGTCTTTAAACAGGAACGCAGGAGATGGTTTCTTGTAGGCATGTGCAAAATGAAAAAATTTGTTTCGTTTCGTTTTAATTCGTTATTTAATTAATTTAGTTTAGTTAGATTCGTTAAATTCATTAAATTCGTTTTTCAAATCAGTTTCGTTTTCGACCGAATTCGAAAATCGGTCGAATTCGAAAATATTTCAACCGGATTCGATATTATTTCAACCGCATTCGAAAATATTTCAACAGCATTCGAAATTATTTCAACTGTATTAGAAATTATTTCAATCGCATTCGAAAATATTTCTATTTTCGAATTTGATAATATTCAGATAATATTCAGATAATATTCCTCTTCAGCAAACCAGAAGAACGCTGCATGGTTTCGCGTCACCATGGCAGTAAAAGCTGTGAGAGGGATTGAGCGCACCCCAGACTGCATCCGTCATTGGTAAATAAAAATGATTACATTCTCTTTCTCTCTCTCTCTGTGTCTCCCAGAGGCATATCTAGTGAAAATGGCACCTATGGCAAGCACTGAAACTGCGCCCCTGTCAAAAAAAAAAAAACAGCTAATAAAACTACAAGTCTTTAACCACTTCAGCCCCGGAAGAATTTACCCCCTTCCTGACCAGAGCACTTTTTGCGATTCGGCACTGCATCGCTTTAACTGAAAATTGCGCGGTTGTTCGACCTGGCTCCCAAACAAAATTGAAGTCCTTTTTTTCCCATAAATAGAGCTTTCTTTTGGTGGTATTTGATCACCCCTGCGGTTTTTATTTTTTGCGCTATAAACAAAATAAGAGCGACAATTTTGAAAAAAACGCATTATTTTTTAGATTTTGCTATAATAAATATCCCCCAAAAATATATAAAAAAACATTTTTTTTCCTCAGTTTAGGCCGATACGTATTCTTCTACATATTTTTGTTAAAAAAAAATCGCAATAAGCGTTTATTGATTGCTTTGCGCAAAAGTTATAGCGTTTACAAAAAAAAATAAATAATAAATATATATATATATATATATATTATTTTTTATTCTATTCTGTTCTATTGTTACTCTATTCTATTCTATTCTATTTTTTTCTATTCAAATTTGAATAGTAAAGAATAGTAAAGAATAGAATAGAATAACAATAGAACAGAATAGAATAATATATATATATATATATATATATAATATTTTATTCTATTCTGTACTATTTTTTCTAATATATATATATATATATATATATATATATATATTTATATTTATACATATATATATATATATATATATATATATATATATATATATATATATATATATATATATACACTACCGTTCAAAAGTTTGGGGTCACATTGAAATGTCCTTATTTTTGAAGGAAAAGCACTGTACTTTTAAATGAAGCTAACTTTAAACTAGTCCTAACTTTAAACAAATATACTCTATACATTGCTAATGTGGTAAATGACTATTCTAACTGCAAATGTCTAGTTTTTGGTGCAATATCTACATAGGTGTATAGAGGCCCATTTCCAGCAACTATCACTCCAGTGTTCTAATGGTACAATGTGTTTGCTCATTGGCTCAGAAGGCTAATTGATGATTAGCAAACCCTTGTGCAATCATGTTCACACATCTAAAAACAGTCTAGCTCCTTCCAGAAGCTACAAAACTGACCTTCCTGTGAGCAGATTGAGTTTCTGGAGCATCACATTTGTGGGGTCAATTAAACGCTCAAAATGGCCAGAAAAAGAGAACTTTCATCTGAAACTCGACAGTCTATTCTTGTTCTTAGAAATGAAGGCTATTCCATGCGAGAAATTGCAAAGAAATTAAAGATTTCCTACAACGGTGTGTACTACTCACTTCAGAGGACAGCACAAACAGGCTCT
>JBBDGP010002264.1:682500-865472 GCA_037952835.1 Lithobates septentrionalis
ACCGACTTTGGGGCTCCGTATCTCAGGGCCACTTGGTGCTAGGAACCCCAAATTTGGTGTGCTAACCCAGTGGAACTGGTACCATAATATATCCAAGGCTGAGGTTCCTAGCACTAAGTGGCCCCGAGATATGGGGCCCCAAACCGGTTCGGAAAATGTCATTCTCTGCTGCAGAAAAGTGCTTGACGTTTTCTAAACTGATTTTTGGGGCCCTGTATCTCGGGGCCACTTGGTGCTAGAAACCTCAGCTTTGGAAATTTTATGGTGCTAGTTCCACTGGGTTTGCACACCAAATTTGGGGTTCTTAGCACTAAGTGGCCCCAAGATATGGGGCCCCAAATTCGGTCAACTGTGTCCATCTGCAGCAATGTCATTTTGGGACCCTTTGGGTTCAGAGACCCCAAATTTTGGCTGCAGCTTCTATTCTAATCTTTTCTATTCAAATTTGAATTCATTCTGTATGAATTTCAAACCATCCAATAGATGGTTATATATCAATAAATAACTAATATATATATATATATATATACCGTATATACTCGAGTATAAGTCGTTCTGAGTATAAGTCGAGGCCCTAATTTACCACAAAAAATGGGAAAAACTTATTGACCCGAGTATAAGACGAGGGTGAGAAATGCACAGCTACTGTAGGTGGAAAAGAGGGTCAACAATGCCCATTTGCATGCCTCACTGTGAGACCCCAAATTTTGGCTGCAGCTTCTATTCTAATCTTTTCTATTCAAATTTGAATTCATTCTATATGAATTTCAAACCATCCAATAGATGGTTATATATCAATAAATAACTAATATATATATATATATATACCGTATATACTCGAGTATAAGTCGTTCTGAGTATAAGTCGAGGCCCTAATTTACCACAAAAAATGGGAAAAACTTATTGACCCGAGTATAAGACGAGGGTGAGAAATGCACAGCTACTGTAGGTGGAAAAGAGGGTCAACAATGCCCATTTGCAGCATCACTGTGCCCATTTGCAGCCATAGGTCCCCTGAAATTCAAACTCGTTAGTTAAGGGTTCCTAGATGCCCCCTAGCTGCAGCCAAAATTTGGGGTCTCTGAACCCAAAGGGTCCCAAAATGACATTGCTGCAGATGGACACAGTTGACCGAATTTGGGGCCCCATATCTTGGGGCCACTTAGTGCTAAGAACCCCAAATTGGTGTGCAAACCCAGTGGAACTAGCACCATAAAAGTTCCAAAGCTGAGGTTTCTAGCACCAAGTGGCCCCGAGATACAGGGCCCCAAAAATCAGTTCAGAAAATGTCAAGCACTTTTCTGCAGCAGAGAATGACATTTTCTGAACTGGTTTTGGGGCCCTGTATCTCGGGGCCACTTAGTGCTAGGAACCTCAGCCTTGGATATGTTATGGTACCAGTTCCACTGGGTTAGCACACCAAATTTGGGGTTCCTAGCACCAAGTGGCCCTGAGATACGAGGCCCCAAAGTCGGTTCGGAAAATGTCAAGCACTTTTCTGCAGCAGAGAATGACATTTTCTGAACCGATTTTGGGCCCTGTATCTCGGGGCCACTTAGTGCTAGGAACCCCAGCTTTGGATATGTTATGGTACCAGTTCCACTGGGTTAGCACACCAAATTTGAGGTTCTTAGCTCCAAGTAGCCCTGAGCTATGGGGCCCCAAACTCGGTTCAGAAAATATCAAGCACTTTTCTGCAGCAGAGAATGACATTTTCTGAACCGATTTTGGGGCCCCGTATCTCGGGGCCACTTAGAGCTAGGAACTTCAGCTTTGGATATGTTGTGGTACCAGTTCCACTGGGGTTGCACACCAAATTTGGGGTTCCTAGCACCAAGTGGCCCTGAGATACGGGGCCCCAAAATCGGTTCGGAAAATGAAATTTTTTGCTGCAGAAAAAGTATTTATATATATAACCATCTTTTGAAATTCGAAATTCATATAGAATGAATTCAAATTCGAATAGAAAAGATTAGAATAGGAATACAATAGAACAGAAAATAATCTAATATATATATTATATTTTATTCTATTCTGTTCTATTGTTTTTCTAGTCTATTTTCTTTTCTATTCGAATTCGAATTCATTCTATATGAAATTCGAATTTCGGAAAATGGTTATATATATATATATATATATATATATATATATATATATATATATATATATATATATATATATATATATATATATATATATATATATATATATATATATAAAACCATTTTCCGAAATTCGAATTTGAATTCATTCTATATGCTCACTTCATTCCTGCCTTCGCCTTGGTCACATCACAAGAAACTAGACATGTGCATTTCGTTTAGTTCCGAATCGAAATTCGGACGAAATTTTCATTATTCGGACATTCGGATGCATCCGAAATACCGAATTACAATACTAACGAATTTAAACGAATCCGAAATGTTTCGAATCGAAAACCCATGGCCGAAATTCGAATTTCAGAAGATGGTCATATTCTGTTGTATTTTATTAAATTCTATTAAATTCTGTTCTATTCTTTACGATTCTTTTATGTTTATTCTATTGTTTTATTATTTTATATTCTATTTTATTGTATTTTTTTTTAGAAATCAATTTATATTTTTTCTAATTCGATTCGAATTTGTTTTCGAATTCGAGTCGAATAGATTTCGAATTTGTTTTCGAATCGAATATATTTCGAATTTGGTTTCGAATTCGATTCGAATTTCGGCCATGGGTTTTCGATTCGAAACATTTTGGATTCGTTTAAATTCGTTAGTATTGTAATTCGGTATTTCGGATGCATCCGAATGTCCGAATAATGAAAATTTCGTCCGAATTTCGATTCGGAACTAAACGAAATGCACATGTCTAGTTTCTTGTGATGTGACCAAGGCGAAGGCAGGAATGAAGTGAGCTGGAGATCTTTAAGTAGGTGGGACTGACTAGCAGATCCACAACAATTGGTTAACTGTGGAGAGAGATGAGAGCTGGCAATTAGCTGGACAGCTGAGCGGCCAGCTCAGAGAAGGAAGGGCTGAGCCAGAGTGGTGCCAGCAGCAGGAAAGAAGAGATCTTCAGGTCAGTATGAAGCAGTACACTGGGCATAATGGTATAAGGCTGCTTTCACACTGATGTGCTGCGGTTTATACACACTGAGGGTACAGTGCAGTGTACCTGAAGCTTTCCTGCAGGTTTGCTGCGTTTAGCCATAGACGTCTATTATATCCTGCTGTTTTACCACCCCCATTTTTCTTGTGAATGAGCCCTAAGGTTCCTGCTGCTGAATGCAACTAAGGGCTCATTCACAAGTGCTGCTTCTCTGAAAAGCAACCCGAGTGTGTGTTGATAGGTGGTGAGGACGCGATATGTTGCCTTCTCACCACCTGATTTAAACCCATGATTGCTGTGCAATGCACACGTTTGCGACACGGTAGTAAGGCAATTAAAGGTTTAAATCAGGTGTAAGGGGTTGACACTGTGGCTGGCGATCTTTGGCTTCTCCCGTGCTGTTCAGGTAGATCTCCACCCCTCTTAAGGTTGCCTACCCCTGCTTTAGGCGCCACATTCTAAAACCTAAAAACTATTCTAATGCCGCGTACACACGATTAGAATTTCCGACAACAAATGTTCGATGGGAGCTTGTTGTCGGAAATTCTGACCGTGTTTAGGCTCCATCGGACATTTTCTGTCGGAATTTCCTACAACAAAAATTTGAGAGCTGGATCTCAAGTTTTCCGACCAAAAAATCCGTTGTTGGAAATTCCGATCGTGTGTACACAATTCCAACACACAAAATTCCACGCATGCTCGGAATCAAGCAGAAGAGCCGCACTGGCTATTGAACTTCCTTTTTCTAGTCCCGTCGTACGTGTTGTACGTCACCATGTTCTTGCCAATCGGAATTTCCGAAAACATTTGTGCGACCCTGTGTATGCAAGGCAAGTTTCAGCCAACATCCGTCGGAAATAAATCCACGGTTTGGTTGTCGGAAATTCCGTTCGTCTTTACGCGGCATAATAGTTTCACATAATGCAGCAACATGAATACACATGGGGCACCCAACGTTAGAGGTGATTTATTCTTCCAAAGCAATTACACTTTTTCAAACTGGTACTGACTAGTATTCCAATGTTTCTCCTCTCCCTCAGTTTTTCTCTATCACTTAGCTATTGAGACCCCAAAGCTGATGGAGAGAGGCAAGGAAGGGTCAAACAAGGCTGCTATGCAGGCAGCTAACATCCTCCTTATCGACTGATGATGTCATTGGTCATTAGGAGGTTGGCAGCAGGAAGGTTGAAATAGTGTACAATGAAAACCTGTGGCTTTGTGTAACTAAAAGGCAGGGTTCATCCACCCACTGACTTATATACAATTTTAGGGCAATTTTTAGGCATTTTGCCAAGGCACCCCTGAAGAAACCTGTGAACAAACCTGTTAAACAAAACAAAAAAAGACGATCTAAGCTTCCCAGCCAATGGCGCTGCATTGGCTGGGAAGCTTAGATCGTCTTTTTTTGTTTTGTTTAATTTCAGGCTCCCCAGCCTAGAGGTGAGATGTGGGGTCTTATTGACCCCATATCTCACTGTAAAGAGGACTGATCATGCCATATTCCTATTACAAGGGATGTTTACATTTTTTTTATTTTTTTTTAAAGTGTCAAAAAAAAAAAAGTAAAATTAACAATAAAAAAAAAAAAAAAAAAAATTTAAAGCACCCCTGTCCCTGAGTGCTCGCACGCAGAAGCGAACGCATACGCAAGTCCCGCCCATGTATGAAAACTGTGTTCAAACCACCGCCGCGAACGTTCGTGCGAGAGCTATAATTCTAGCCCTAGACCTCCTCTGTAACTCAAAACATGTAACCAGTAAAAAATTAGCGTCACCTATGGGGATTTTTAGTACTCTAGATTGGCGCCAGTCCACGAGCGTGTGCAATTTTGAAGTGTGACATGTAAGGCATCTATTTACTCGGCGTAACTTCATCTTTCAAAAAATTGGGCTAACTTTACTGGTTTTTTTTTTTTTTTTTTTATTTCAGTCTCCCCAGCCTAGAGGTGACATATGTGAGGTCTGATTGACCCCCATATCTCACTGTAAAGAGGACCGATCATGCCATATGCCTATTACAAGGGATGTTTACATTCCTTGTAATAGGAATAAAATTGATCACATTTTTTTTTTTAAAAAGTGTCAAACTAAAAAAAAAAAAAAAAAAAAAAAGTAAAATTAACAATAAAAAAATAAAATAAAAAAATGTAAAGCGCCCCTGTCCCCAAGTACTTGCACGCAGAAGCGAATGCATACGCAAGTCCCGCCCACATATGAAAACGGTGTTCAAACCACCGCTACGAACGTTAGAGCGAGAGCAATAATTCTAGCCCTAGACCTCCTCTGTAACTCAAAACATGTAACCAGTAAAAAATTAGCGTCACCTACTGAAGTTTGGCGCCATTCCACGAGCGTGTGCAATTTTGAAGTGTGACATGTTAGGCATCTATTTACTCGGCGTAACTTCATCTTTCACATTATGTAAAAAAATTGGGCTAACTACTGTTTTTTTTTGTTTTTTTTTAAAGCATAAAACTGTTTTTTTTTTCCCCAAAAAAAAGCGTTAGAAAAATTGCTGCGCAAATTCCATGCAAGATAGGGTATAGGGTCTTTGCTAAAAAAAACATATATAATGTTTGGGGGTTCTATGTAATTTTCTAGCAAAAAAATGATGATTTTTACATGTAGGAGAGAAATGTCAGAATTGGCGTTGTCAATATGTCCTTAATGGGCAAGACAGGATCTCTTTTAGTCTAACCTGCCAGTATCTAAACCACTCGCTGGGTGCGTTCCAGTGCCATCAAAGGGCGAATGGCTGATCTTTTAATGACCACACTAAGTAACTCTGGAAAATCTTATTCCCTGATAAATCATGGCAAACAAGGCTCTTCCAGTCAATGAGCTGTCATCTGGCAGCGATTTAACGCTCCTTTTCTATCTAGTAACTTGTGATCTGAATAGCAGTCGTCCATGGCCTCCGTTTTATGGCGTATCCATTCCGTGAAGAGCGCCGTGGCAGCCGTGAGGCGAAATACCACTTACTAGAATAGTTTCCTTGTCTGCTCAAGTTATTAACTTCCCCAGAAAGATATTTGGAAGAAACATTTCCATCCTTCACCTCTAAAATCCTTCCTGGTTTTTGTTGCCTTCGGTATGGCTGAGTGGAAGAATATAAAGGAGGGCTCTACGCCAACAGATTATTCATGTCTGCTCTTCAAGAATAAGCACAGGTTTTATTTGTAATGGTCTTAGTCTGCTCTCTGATCTGGAATATGTCTTATTATGTCTTCTTTGGAGCTGCTACGTGAAAAATTGGCATTGTTTGTAGCAACTAGTTAAGATATTAATTTATGCTATCTAATCTTAAATTATTTAAAGGGAGTATAATTGTCCGGAGTAAATTTAAAGCTGAACTCCGGAGGAAAATGTATTTTCGCATGAAGTGGGGCTTGTGCCCACAATGCACGGGTCAACTGCTCCTTTTTGTTTAGGGGTGAGCAGAAAGCTACTCATCCGATCCTTTGATCATTCAGAAAATGGCACTCCCCCCACGGTCCAACAGTGGACTGTTCTCAGTCTATGGAACCTACTCTGAGCGTGATGACGTCAGGAACAGTTCACTATTCAAGACCACTGGAGCGCGGGGGTGCCAGTCCAATACTGTGCAGGGAGGATTGGAGGATTAAATAAGTAACTGCATATCTCTGATATCTTCTCCTCTAGAAAAAAAAAACAAGCATTTAACCCCTGCAGGAAAAAAAAACAAGCATTTAACCCGTTTAGTGCTGGCACAGCCCAACTGCATGGGAAAAAAAATGTTTTGTCCAGAGTTGGGCTTTAAGTGGAACTCCAGTCAAACAGCCATAGACAATGTACAGTACCTAATAAGTAAGTGGTTTTACCTAGGAATAGGGTTTCACCGATACTAGTATCCAGGGCTTTTTTTCTCAGAGAATAGGTGCAGGAACTCAACCATGCCCGCCACACACACATACCTGCCAAATGGCATCAAATAGTAGCTCTTCCCTCTGCATACAACCCCCTCCCTCCACTGCCCTCATTTTTCCCCCCTCATTAAAAGCTCCACTATCTGTCATATATCTTACCTTTATTGCAATATTAAGCTGAAACACCTATCCGGCTGTAGTACCCCCCAGCATATTATACTATACTACAGTCACTTGCAAGGTAGATCATGCAGTAGGAGCATCAACAACTGGTCACCAGGGAAAAAATGGAGACCACAGAGGGTGCAGCCTACCATGCACCCTCTCCTGCCCATGACTGCATTGAACCCTGGGCATCTGTTCTGTATCTCCCTTGTCCCTGTCCAGCACTCAGTGGGATCTGCGCAGGAGATCTGACCTGTGGGAGCTACTGACAGATAAGCTATCACTTGTAAAAGCAGAAGCTGGACTTCAGTGTTACCAAGTGATAGTGGTGAGCAGGGAGCAGAAGACCTGAGCCAGAGGTGGTGGAACTGAGTTCCCCCTAGTTCCTGCTGAAAAAAAGCCCTGCTAGTATCGGTGCTGATACAGAGTATTTGCACAATTATCGGTACTCATGCAAATGCACCGATACCTGAAACTGAAACTTTCAGGCTCGGTTCTTTGAGCTGTCAGTGGGTCTCCCCAGTGTTAAAGAAGTCCGGTAATTAGAGCTGTCGAAAAAAAAAAAAGCAGCGGCAATGTTTATTAACAACATTGCTCAGCCCTGAAACACTAAAATAAAAAGAAACATTGTTTCTTTTTGTATATTTCTGTTTCTTCATTGGGATGAACAAATGTTCCTCTGTTTAACCCCTTAATAACCCTCAATTTACTCTAATCAGCCTTAATTAACCCCCTATTCTCCTCCATTTAATTATTATTTTCCTGCTTTTTTTTCTTTTGTTCACGTCTATTTTATAAATGATAAACAATTAAAACTTTTTTTTTGCTTGCTTTGTTAGTGAATATTTTTACACATATAGAATAACATATATTTACACATTTCGCATTGAAAAAGCGCTAAATCAATTTATTTCATTTGTAAATAACTTTTCAATGCTTTGTACCATTGCTGACAGCTGAAGTTAAAACAAAACAGTTGCGGTAGGTATCGGAAATTGGTATCGGCGAGTACTAAAAAAAAAGTATCGTTACTTGTACTCATTGTAAAAAAAAAATGGTATCGGTGCATCCCTACCTAGGAACATCAGAGCTTAAACTGTTTATAGTTTGCCTTTTTTTTGGTTCATCCCTTCCCCCTTCATCACCATACTAATGACATTTAAAAAACTTTCTGTTTTCATTACATACCTTATTTTAGACCCAGTGATGTCATTGCTGGCCTCTGTGCTTCTCTAAGCAATGCAGGCAGATCATGACTGGTGGGAGGGGCCACAGCTTCATGAAAACCACGATCTGCCTTAGGCACCGCCCACATGCAATGCTGAACACCCATGACTGAAAGAAATGATATCCAATGAATTAAAGTTGGAAGAAAAGTGGTTTAACCCTAAACTGTGTTAGGGGTTCTTTACTGTCAGAGTGGTAAGGATGTGGAACTCCCTTCCACAGTTGGTGGTGTCAATAATTTCTAAAACGTTTGAGATGGACATCTTCGCGAACGCAATATACAGGGATATAAGAAATGGTATTAGCATAATACACACACGCAGGTTGAACTGGATTGACTGGTTTCTTTATTCCACCTTACCAACTATGTAGCTATGAATGAAAGGGGTGGACCAGGGACAGTCAAGCTGGGGAGGAAAGGGCTAGACCAGGGGTGCCTTTGAAGAGCAAGGGCCACTTAAATGATTTGGTAACTGGTAATGGGCCACAATGAAAAAAAATGGTCCAGAATTTCTAATTTTTCTTTTTTTGAATAGCATAATGAACCTTTTCCTCCAGCAGCCGCTGAATTCCGGCGGGAGGGAGAGGAGGAGAAGCCGACTTTCAGTGGCTGCAGGAAGAAAATGCAGGGGATCTCTTCCCGTATATGTTGCCCTTGCCACCCCTCCTGTCCAAGTGTAAAACATAATGAGACAGAGAGGTGGCATTTCTGGCACCAGCTTGATGCACTCTGACGGGCGGGTGGCGGGTCAGCAAGCCCAGATTGCTATCAACAGGTTACCAACTCCAGGCATGCCTTCTTAACTTAAGGTTAAGGGCCACATCAGAGGGGTTCAAGGGCCACATGTGGCCCAGGGGCCACAGTTTGAGCACCCATGGGCTAGATGATTATGACCTCCAGACAGAAAATGAGGTAGGCTCTCTCTCTAACTTGTGTGTAGTGAAATCAGAGTAAGCCATCTGAGTCCAGGAGAGGAGCCGGTACAACTGTGCCACACTGAAGGGAAGGCTGGAGTTAAGCTGCAAATCCGTTCTGCTGCCTCTGTGACTCGCACATCCCCTGCCAAACTGTCTAACCAACACGGTGACACCACCGTTCATTTCTGCAGCTTCCTGTATCACCCGTGTGCCCACTGAAGCCTCCATGCTCTAGTATGTGTCCATGTCTGTCTGTCCCATTCCTTGGCCTTGGCTGCTCCTTCTCCCCTCTGCTTATCATCACCAGGATCACCATTAATTGATAAACTTACATCCTTCCATGGCCTTGGCACGTGTGCAATCCTATCCTACTCTGGTTGTATAGGAAAGGCCCCCCCCCCCACTGCTAGGGGTACTGACGTCTTTCTAAGTTTGAGATAAGGTGGACCTAAAATGTGAGTTTCCCATGAAACAATAAGGCATTTGTCATTACCAAATCACTTTATCCTTCTTAATAAAATACTGTTACTTTCTTCAAATGAAAAACTGCCAAGCCAATGCATGTGACCTAAAATCTGGGCAAAGATCACATGGACCTTCAGGTGCACTATTATTATTATTATTATACAGGATTTATATAGTGCCAACATTTTGCGCAGCGTTTTACAACACTATGGTGTTTCACTTCATTAGAGGTTGCAGAGTGTTTTCAATTAGAGATACTATGTTATCTTATGTACATTGCAAGGATTTCCACAAACTTTGTTGCAGATTCCTACTTTTTGTTATTTTGAAGGCTTATGCCCTGTACACACAACCGGTTTAGCCGTCGGAATAAACTCTGAAGGTTTCTCCGACGAAACTCCGACGGAATTCCATTCAAGCGGTCTTGCCTACACACCGTCAATCCAAAGTCTGACCGTCCAGAACGCGGTGACGTACAGCATGTACAACGGGACTAGAAAATGGAAGTTCAATAGCCAGTAACCAATAGCTTCCGTCGTACTTGCTTCAGAGCATGCGTCGTTTTTGGTCCGTCGGAACAGCATACAGACGAGCAGTTTTCCCGATAGGAATTGGTTCCGTCGGAAATATTTAGAGCATGTTTTTAAAAAAAAAAAAAAGTCCGATGAGGCACACACACGATCGGAATAGACGATGAAAAGCTCCTGTCGGACATTCCTCTCGTGTGTACGCGGCTTTAGCTGTTTGCCTGTGTCCATGTGCAGAGTGAATCTAATGGGAGTGATTTTATCATTATCATTTATCATTATCAATCAGATGCTGCACTTGCAGGACTCAAGTTGCTAAGTGTGCATCCCTTTTTAGATGTGATTTCTTATTGGGAGTATCTCTCCAAAAATAACATTTTTGTTGCAGAGGATGCTCAAAATCTGACTTGTAACTTTGTGCAGAAAAATCAACAAGCCAATCACACAAGCAGGAAATTACATTTGTGGGTTGTTCTGTACACCATCTGTGTACAAAACGATTCCAGGTAGCCATAATGCGTTTTACAAAAAGTACAGAGCTGCAGTATGGAAAAGAGAAGTCATTTTGAATAACATTCAATTACAATATGACTTGTGTAACAATAGTATATGCTGTATTATTTATTTATTTGCTATTTTGTCCCCAAAGAAAGTGGAGTTACCCTTTAAGTCTCTGTCATGCAATTAAATTCTTGTGAGCAATTATCTATTTTTTATTTATTTTTTGCTAGAACTTGCAAAATTGTAGTGTAAAAAATATAATTCCGTCTTATGTTTGGAATGGAGCCGACTGATGTCATGCCATTTTCTTTTGTTTTTCTAGGTGTCCTCTCACTCCCCCCATACTTCAGCCCATATAAAGACAATTCTGTTTCCAGAGATGACACCACAGACGCGTACACGCACCTTGAACTGCGCACTTTGGAACAATCACTCCTCGCCACATGTGTCGGCAGCATCTCAGAGCTGAGTGAGTAGGGAAAAAATAATATTTAAGAAATGAATGCAATGACATCAAATCAGCCACCCCCCCCCCCCCCCCCCCCACAATTTTTCAAATGTAGTTGGGCAACCTGGTCTTTGATATATCAGCTTCTCACAGACCAGGATATTGTTAACCATAGAAATCCAAGTGGCAAGGTCTGGTGGAGAAAAAAGCAGTCCGCCGTTGTGCTATAAGCTTTTGGAAAGGACATAGTGGGGTTGATTTACTAAAGGCAACTAGACTGTGCGATTTGCAAAGAGCAGTTGCTCCAGAGCTTAGTAAATGCGGCGGAGCTCTGCTGGCTTCCATCATCCAATCACGTGCAAGCAAAAATGCTGTTTCTTTTACTTTCCTTGCATGTTATTGGGGTTTCTTTACAAAGTGAAGCTTTACCTCATTTGCTAAGCTTTGGAGCAACTGCACTTTGCAAATTGCACAGTCTATTTGCCTATAGTAAATCAACCCCAATGCCTTGTGTGCAGGTATTTGCACTGAGGATGGAGTCACATCGACATCTATTAAGCCAAGCAGGCACAACGTAGGATCTAGGGGGTATGCAGTCTGGAAGACTATATTAATCCTCGGTCTACCAGCAGGGTCCAATGGACCCTGTAGGTAGTTTGTGTTGTGTTTTTTTCATGGAATTTATTATTATTATTATTTGATAAGAACTTATGACTTTTTTACTGCTAATTAGACAGTTATAAATCTGAAAGCATAATTTTTTTTGTATTTACACTTTTTCTGTAAATTCTAATTTTAGCATCGTACACTGGCAGGGTCCATCGGACCCATGTTGCTCTCCAATGGTTTCTCCGTTATGACTCAAGTCACATGATTACTGTACTGGACTTTGTGAGTCATTTTCAGTCTGCAAGTTAGGACATGTTTCTGCATGTTAGGGCTTTCTTAGCTTTTGAAGATTTGTTATGCTTTCTTGATTTGGTGGTGTCGTTTCATCATGGCTCGTAAACGCCTCAGTAATGAAGAAATAGCGTATTTTTCAGACCATAAGTCGCACCTGACCATAAGACGCACCTTGGTTTTAAAGGAGGAAAATGAGAAAAAAAATATTCTGACCCAAATGGTGTACTGAAATATTTAATAAAATATAACAGAATAATATTTCAACCATGTAAAGTGAACAGCAGTCAACAATGGCATTAAGGACCATCATCACTGTCATTAACAAATGAGGAGAGACTTTAAGGTTCGAGTACTCGTCTAGTTTTCTGGGAACCCCAAGAACTCATCATCGCTAGTGTCAGAATTTATGAAGCTCAGCTGCTCACAATCACTGACATCACTTTCTTCTCTATCTTCATATACGATACAATCTTCAGTATCCATCTAAGGCAGTGGTTCTCAACCTTCTAGTGCGTTGACCCCTTGGTAAAATTTCCCAAGTTGTGGGGACCCCTAACAGTAAAATTATTTTCGTAGCGTGGGTTGTCAGCACCCAAGGCAAGACAAGTAATTTGCGCCCCTAACCCACGGACAATTAGTGCTCCCTCAGTCCTTTTAATGGCAACTATAATCACAGGTAGTGTTACTCACTGTGTCTCCGGCTTCACAGTGTCTCTGACTTTGTGGTGTCTCGCAGCAGTGACACCTATGCTGAAATTAGGAGATAGGGTCTCCTCCAGCCCCTCCCACTTCACATTCCTCACCAGTCAGCTGACATCTAGTCTCTGCCCCCCAGCCATGCCATGAACTGAATGGGCGCCTGTGAAGAGGCTGAGTGGGTGGCCGCGGGCTCCAGGAACAGCCCAGCTGGGCGGCCACAGCCTCCAGGAATAGCCCTGCTGGGCGGCTGCAAAAAGGCTGGGAGAACGGTGCAGGCTTCAGGAACAGCCCAGGATTCGGTGACCCCTGGCAAATCATCATTCGACCCCCTAGGGGGTCCCGACCCCCAGTTTGAGAACCACTGATCTAAGGCATTGCTAATGCCACATTTTTTTGAATGACTGTACAATGATTTCCTCCTTCACCGATGTTTTCACCCATTCACAAACTTGAGTGATAGTGGGCCTCTTCATTCGTCCAGTAGGTGTCAGATCATGATTACCAGCAGCCATCCATTTGTTCCACTCTTCTCGCATAAAGACTTTAAATGGTTTGTTGATGGAAACATCGAGAGGTTGCAACTGGCTGGTAAGACCCCCAGGAATTACAGCTAGATGAGTCTTCACTTCTTTAAAGCACTTTTTTGTAGTTTCGCTAATATGTGCTCTAAACTTGTCAAGCACTAATATGGCAGTTTTTTTCAGAAGCCCTCCAGGACGTTTGGACCACACTTTTTCAACCCATACTCTCATTCCATTTTCGTCCATCCATCCTTTGTCATGAACATGTACAACAACTCCTCGTGGAATCACTTCTTCTGGAAATGTTTTCCTTTTGAAAATTAGCATGGGCGGCAATTTGGTGCCGTCTGCACAGCAGGACAACACAACCGTGTAATGGGTTTTCTCATGTCCTGAGGTTTTCACAGTTATGGTTTTGGCACCTTTCAGATCAACAGTCCTATTAGATGGCACATCAAAGGTTAGCGGGACTTTATCCATATTCCCAATCTGGCCAAATTCAAAACCATTTTTCTTTTTAGCATCAGTCACAAATTTATGAAAAGACAGAATCTTAGATTCATATGCTTTTGGCATTTTTTGCGCAATTCTAGTTTTGGTGCGCATAACAAGGTCACATCGCCTCATAAATCTGTAGCACCACGATGGTGATCCAGTAAAATCCTGTCAAGTTTTTTTTTCTCGCTATCTGTGTCTCATTGCAGAGATTTCCATTCCCTTCCTGTCCCATAGCCAAACAGGAAGTGAGAGGAAATCCCTACAAATTACATGAATTCTTTGGGGACCCCAGAATTAGTGTCCCAATTGGAATATTTCCCCTCTATTATTTTTCTAGGGACAACCCAAAATTTGGGATTTTGTTTTACTTTCAATGATAATGGTAAACAGGACAAATATAGAAGGTAAATCTCCAGGGGCACAGAGAGCCATAAAAGCTGACAGGTATCCTAATCCTTCTCTACTCTATCCAAAACCAATAAAAAGTTTTTACTTTAGTTATACTTGAACTATAATATTGAAAGCATTTTGATAGATTAAAAAAATACCTGTTGATCCTTCCAGAAATCTTGTGAGCTTATACCTTTTTGCACTCTTGGCCTATCTTGACCATCATCTATGACTTGGTCCTTCGCTATCTCGGAAGGTTACAGAACCACTCTGCTCATTGGCATAGGCGTGCGCAGCCTATTGCATTAGGGTGTGCACCCCAAAGCTCAAACACACACACGTGTGTGTATATATATATATATATATATATATATATATATATATATATATATATATATATATATATATATACACATACATACATATACATACATAAATACATACACACACACGCACTCTTATAAATAAATGTGAACAAACATTTTAAAATGTATTAAAACATTTTTTAACACTTATCAATGTTAAAAAAATAAAATAAAACACTTTATTTTTTAACTGATTAAAACATTTAATTGTTTACACTAGTGGTTGAGGGGCAGGAAAACTCTGCAGTTGAGCCATTCTTTTACCGCCTTTTAACCGCTACACAAGAGTCAACTGTTACATTTTATATCACAGTCCCCCCCTTACATCAGATTCCCCAGAGTTCCCCTTTACACTGGGAAACCTGATGTAAAGAATGCCGTTGACTCTGGTGTAAAGGGAACTTTCATATAAGGGGGTCTTTGGTCACTAGAGTCCCCAGCATTTACTCTTATATCAGGGTTCCCAGAGTCCCCACTTTCATCAAAGTCCCCCTTTATATACACTGTAAGGGGGCTCTAACACAAAGGGTATCTCTTCAGACTGTGATGTAAGGGGGGGCCTCTGATGTGAGGGGGTCTCTGGTTACCATAGAGTCCACTGAGATCCCACTTACATCAGAGTTCCCCTTTACCCCAGAGTCTGCAGAGTTCCCCTTTAAACCAGACAATAGTGTATTTCTATAAGGGGGTCAGGTCAGCCATAGCAGCCCCCCTCACAACACAGATTATTTTACCTTTATATGACCAGCCCCCTTTACCAGCATGTGTGAATATTGCCCCCCCTCCATGGGACTACAAATCCCAGCATAGCAGGCTGGACTCCCATTTCTCAGCTTCTCCCTGGTACTCCACATACAGTGTGATTTGCACTGCAGGGGAGGACACCCTCTCTCCCTGCCTGCTGTACTGCCACCCTCATACTGCCAGAGTCTGTGCCCCCACTCTCTCCTTACCAGTCAGTTACACGTCCTGAGTCCCAAGTCCCGGCGGGTCTCCTTCACCTCAGTTTCTTCCATTGTCGGCACTCACTGCAGGGCGGAAGCCGGGAGGCGGGGCACTCGGAGGCGGAGCAGGGAGGAGAAAGTTACATCCTCCTCCTCAGCCTGGGACAGTCCTGGCAACCCTGTGGTTTTCTCGGCGGCGGACAAAGGGCAGTGGTGGGCTGCGGAAGCCCCGGGGTGGCAGCGGGCAGGACTTAATAACAAAATCCGGCCCTGATGTTACTTCCTTATTTCCGGCTACAACATCACTGAAAGCAGGCAGCGGAGTGATATTCAGCTGCCAGGGATGCTGTAGCCGGAACTATAGAAGTAGCATCGGAAAATGCGGCCGCTTGCCTGCTCACTCCGCGATCAGTGGCTGTACTCACAAGAGTTACACAGCCAACTAAATAATAGTCCCACCACTCGCAGAGTACAGTGCTGCCATTGTTTATTACCAAAGGCGCCGAAATAGAGATCCTGCACATTCTGCTGCCAAAAAAGTCCTGGGGTGTGTTGGATGTGCCTGGGCATTAGGGTGTGCCCAGGCACACCCGGCACACCCCGTGCGCACGCCTATGCTCATTGGTATGAAGACTAGAAGAGGGTCCAGGTTCCATAGTCCTGTCTTGTTTTTGTTATCCTAATACAGAAAGGTTAGTGAACGTTGTCTCCCTAAGACAGGACAGGTAGTGTGTTACTTACAGGATCGCCAGGTCAATATTAACTAGTTGCCGCCCGCCCACCATCAAATGATGGCGGGGTGGAGCAGCTCCCGTTCTGGGACGCTGTCATATGACGGCGTCCCAGAATGGCCTCTATCGCGCGCCCGCTGGTGCACAGCGACCGCGGCCACGCTGTGTTGCTAGGACACAGCGCGACCCCGATCTCTGTAAAGAGCCGCGTCCGCGGCTCTTTAACCATGTGATCGCATGTGTCCATGTAAACATGGAGATGCCAGTAATCGGCGCTCCTCGCCTCGCACTGACAGAGTATGTGGCGAGGAGAGCTGATCAGCGGCATCTCCACACAGGGAACATCTACACATGTAATCAGGGCACTGATCATCAGTGCCCTGATTACAATATAGCGCCAACAGTGTCACCAATCAGTGCCCACCAGTGACAGCAATCAGTGCCCACCACTGCCCGCAAGTGCCACCAATCAGTGCCCATTAGCAGTCCTGCCTATCAGTGCTCCCCATCAATGCCCATCGCTGCTGTCGATCAATGCCCATCAGTGTTGTCCATCAGTGCCACCCATCAGTGCCCATCAGTACCACCTATCCGTGCCGCCTATCAGTGCCACCTATCAGTGCCCATAAGTGTGGCATTTTGGTGCCTCCTCATCAGTGCCCATAAGTGCCACCTTATCAGTGACCACCAGTTCAGCCTATCAGTGCACATCAGTGCCGCCTCATCAGCGCACATCAGTGAAGGAGAAAAATTACTTAGTTACAAAATTTACTAAAAATGTTTTTTTTCAAAATGTTTTTTTTTTTTAATAAAAAATAAAAAACCCAGGAGTGATTAAATACCACCAAAAGAAAGCTCTATTTGTGTGAAGAAAAAAAAAAAATTATTTGTTTGGGTACAGTGTAGCATGACAGCACAATTGTCATTCAAACTGCGACAGCGCTGAAAGCTGAAAAATGGCCTGGGCAGGAAGGGGGTGTAAGTGCCCAGTAGGCAAGTGGTTAAAGGAAAAAAGATCTTGAAAAACAAAAACGAATGCAGCTACCACATTTGCAGGCTGGTAAGGTACAATGTATTACCTTTTTGTTTTTGGGTTTAGATACGCTTTACATTGTTACACTCTGCAGCTGATTGACCCCAGGTACATACATGTAGCATATGACTCTATGATATTTATTCATGATAAAAGGGATTGCTTTATTCATGTCTTTGTTCTTGTAGGTGACCTGGTATCCCGTGCCATGCACCACATGCAGTGTCTGAACACGCTGAGGCCCGGCATGAGCCCAGTACGCCAAGCCCGCCACCCCCAGCAGCACATCACCTGGTCCCCAGACTCCCTGCACACACTGTACTACTTCCTGCGCTGCTCACAGATGGAATCCATGGAGAATCCCAACCTGGACCCGCCCAGAATGGCACTTCACAATGAGCGGTAAGAATGCCTGCAATATGTGACTTGGCAACTGAAGTGTAACAATTCAGAATACATTTTCATGTGCTGTATCACTCAAATTCATTTCAGATTTACATAAAAGATTCAGATAAATATAGAAATAAATTAAAGGACAAAAGCAGCGGGTGACTAAATTTTGGTGTCAAATTTTTCCTGCGTGTTTTGTATGTGCCAGTGTGTAGCTAAAGCAGACTCTTTCTATCTGTGTCCCATTGTGTAGATTTTCCTGGCACCGGTCCCCGGGACAATGGACAGGGACACAGACAACAACAAAATGCTGACAAAGGCTACGATTGTTCCTCGGTCTACAAACATGTATTTCTCTCTCGTTCATTGAGGGACACAGGAAATCTTAAACCTTCAGGTTATACTGCCACCTACAGGAGGATTGTACACTGGCAAATAGAGATGGGCTCAGGCATGTTCGGATCGAACCCGCCAGGAAGCCGGCACTGCACGCCGCCAGTCGGAGTCAGCGTGTGTATGTGCAGCTACCAGTCGGGAAATACCTCACCGCCTATGATTGGCGGTGTGCAGTGATGGCTTCCTGGCGGGTACGATCCGAAATTGCCAGAGTCCATCATTACTGGCAAACAAAAACTGTAGATCATCCCAGGGTATAATTCCTCTTATTACCGGCATGTTATTTTGTTACTGTCCTAGTAGGATGGATGGATTTTATTCAGCTTTCTATTTTTTACTAGCACTTTTTTCTTCAATCAGGACTCCACACCACTGCTGGAGGCTTCCCCTCCAATTCAGTGATCCATCATGGTCATCCTGGGCTTAGCTTTTTGGACCGCAGCCCATCTAGGCTCCTTTGGACTGGACACTTTGAGGCTAGCCTTGACGTGGCTTTTAGGAACTAGGTTCTGCATACAGCGCTTTTCTGACTCCGTTCTGGTTTAGTTAGCTGTGAAACACTTTCCTGCATGCCATTAGTCTCCATTTCCCGCCAGTGGTTAAACGCTCTAGTAGGAGTGTTGGCATCACCTGCTGGGTGGAGTCTGGTCTGCAATTTGTGTTGTTTTTTCCTCCATACAGCATTGAGGAAGCATCTCCCTGCTGCTGCTTCTGTCTGTAAAAGCCACGTTGAACTTCAATCTCCAGTCTGTTCCTGATGCTCTCCTACTTTGGTTGCCTTCAGCCATCCAAACCCTCTGGTCACTGGCCCTACATCTACAACCAGCTGACTTGTTTTCGTGGGTGCTCAAGGCTGTGCAACTTACCCCAAACCTATCCGTTGCCCACTGCATCCTGTGGTAGCCCCACTGTTATAGGTGCCTCTGGGACAGGAATTGTGTTATGTGCAGGATCGCAAGGTGAAAATAGCAGGAAAAAAACCCTGAGAAGTAAAAACCAATGCAGCCACCTAATCTCGGTACTGTTAAGCTGCTTTATATTACGTTTAGGTTTAGATACACTTTTAGGTACTGTGACAGTGCGAGGCCCTGCCACTGTGAAAATGTAGGAGAAAATGACACAGGATTCGCATTAAGGCTTAATGAGAGGTTCCAGACCAGTGTTTCTCAACTCCAGTCCTCAAGGCGCCCCAACAGGTCATGTTTTCAGGATTTCCCCCAGATGAAATGGCTGTTGTAATTACTAAGGCATTGAAACTGATCAAATCACCTGTGCAAAATATTGGAAAGCCTGAAAACATGACCTGTTAGGGCACCTTGAGGACTGGAGTTGAATAACACTGTTCCAGACTCTTGTTTCTAAACTCAGCTCAGCTGTGTTTTTGGCTTTCTCTGGATTCTGTAAACCTTTTAAAGGGCCTGGAGATTGAAGGTGTGAAAGTGTCTGGTGGGACGGAACCTCCAATCCTGTGTCTGGATTTTACTGATGCAAGCAGCCTGTGTGAGTACACAGGTGTTTACGGTCATTATATACTCAAGCCTGAGTATAGCTAAGGGCTCCCAGTTTGGAGACGAGAGATTTCCCCCAGAGGTCAGAGAAGCTGAGCCCGGGAGGTCTTGTTCCAGGAGTGAGATGGGATCCTATTGGGGTGTCTGGAGAACCCCAATCCAGAGGCCAGGAGTGGTCTGTGCAGAAGGGCGCTGCAACTAAAGCCTGAGTGAGCCAATTGAACCAGGACAGATGGACAACACAGTCAGAGGCACTAGTAAGAGGCGAAAGAAAAACAGTGGAAAAGCCCCACTAAACTGTTAAATAATAAGAATAAATGAAAAAGAAATTAACAAAAAAATTAAAAAAAAAAAAAAAAATGGGAAATAGAGAAACGTAAAAAGAAATTGAAAAAATAAATAAAAAATAAACAGAAAAAAAGTAATGAAAAAAAATACTGAATGAAATATCAATGAAATCAAACCCAATGCATCCATTCAATATTCTATTTTAATATTTCATTCAGTATTTTTTTTCATTATTATTTATTTTTTTGTTTATCTTTTTATTTTATTTTCATTTTTTTAATGTATTTATTTGTTTTTTTTATTATAACAGTTTAGTGGGGTATTTTTTTTGCATTGTTTTTCTTAATTTTTTTTGCTTAATTTACATACTAGATTCCCCTGGTTTTCTTACAGCTGCATTTACTTCACATTATACATCAAATAATTATAGGCTGGGTAGTGGCACTGTTATTGTGTTTTTTTTTCTTGTTTGTAGTAAGAGGAGCAGCGGTGCTGCTAACTAGGGAGCCAGGTAGCTCGACATTTTCAGTTGACTATTCACGTTGATGTAGAAGAACATTTTTTGACATTTTTTTTTTTTTATTTGAGCAGATAATAACGCAAAAACGCGCAACAAAATGCACGAATGTGCACAAAGACGCGCAAATAACGCGTTTCCATTCATTTCTATAAGAATAAAGATGCACCAAAAATGCTCAAATCTGCCTGATTCGAGCTACAAAAAAAGCTCCAAAACTTTTTTGAGCTTCAGGCGACATGGAGTGGAGATGTGAACCATCTCCATAGAGAATAAATGATGATTTTTCCCCCTCGAGCGTTTTGGAGCTTCAAGATACAAAACGCTGAGATGTGAATACAGCCGAAATGGCTGCCCATTCGTATTCAAAACCATGTGTGTTCGGGTGATCCAAACATGGATGTTTATGGAAAGATTTTTGTAAGTCGGATCTTTCCAACAGTTGGACCAAGACTATGCTCAGGCACCTTCTGATGCCTGTAGGTGGCTTCATGTTACTTATCCTTGCTTATCATGGTTGGTCATATTTTATGTACAAGCTGCAATGCCAGAATTTACCAGCGGGTGAAATTGAGTGATTAGGAAACTTTATCTTTGCACTCTGGTTCAACTCTGAAGGATTGCACATGGGGGGCAACCTGTGCGTGATTACTCTGAGGGGTCTTTGGCAAACATGGGATTTCCAGGATTCTTAGAAATCCCCCACTAAGTCTAATAGGTTGTTTTGGATGATGGCACGTCATTAAATAAAAGCCTGTACGTGTTTCCCTTTCTCTGGATAGAATTTCTCAGTAATTCCATCTCCTGTGACACGTGCTTCGTACAGCTGCAGAAACATCTCCTCTCAACGAGTTCAAATGGGGACATCAGCCAAGCCCCCTACCTTGTTGCCACCCCATCCCAAATTACACAATGTGAAGCATTGCAGACCCCTCTACTGCTGTGTCCCCAAACTGCTTCCATGTGTTCCTGTGAAATCAATATCATCCGCACCTAATAAAGAACAGCTACAAGCTCACTGACGCTGTACCTCACAGGGGGATAGTGTGCTCAGCGGACATGAGTTCATTCATGGTGATCACACATAGCTATACCAGATTAACAGCTAATGGACGCTGATGGCAGATAGAGATGGATGGACGCATCTTCAATGCTATTTTGGATTGATCATGGCTTGTTATCAACACAGACTGGATACAGTTCTGGCTTCTACATCTGACATCACTTGTACTAATGCTACTATTATTTCAAGTAGATAGATGAAAAAAAATCAGTTCCTGGTGTTTTTCCACTATTGCTACATGCCTAATGTATAGGCTGCATTCTCAATATTCTCACCGCTCTCCCAGGAAAGGATAGGCTTCATTTTTGGTGATGTCACTGGTCTTCCGTGAAACAATAGGCTTTCTACAGTGATGTCACTGGTCTTCCGTGAACGGATAGGCTGCATTCTTGGTGATGTCACTGGTCTTCCGTGAACGGATAGGCTGCATTCTTGGTGATGTCACTGGTCTTCCGTGAAAGGATAGGCTTCATTCTTGGTGATGTCACTGGTCTTCCGTGAAAGGATAGGTTTCATTCTTGGTGATGTCACTGGTCTTCCGTGAAAGGATAAGCTGCTTTCTTGGTGATGTCACTGGTCTTCCGTGAAAGGATAGGCTGCATTCTTGGTGATGTCACTGGTCTTCCCTGAAAGGATAGGCTGCATTCTTGGTGATGTCACTGGTCTTCCGTGAAAGGATAGGCTGCATTCTTGGTGATGTCACTGGTCTTCCGTGAAAGGATAGGCTGCATTCTTGGTGATGTCACTGGTCTTCCGTGAAAGGATAGGCTGCATTCTTGGTGATGTCACTGGTCTTCCATGAAAGGATAGGCTACATTCTTGGTGATGTCACTGGTCTTCTGTGAAAAGATAGGCTGCATTCTTGGTGATGTCACTGGTCTTCCGTGAAAGGATAGGCTGCATTCTTGGTGATGTCACTGGTCTTCTGTGAAAAGATAGGCTGCATTCTTGGTGATGTCACTGGTCTTCCGTGAAAGGATAGGCTGCATTCTTGGTGATGTCACTGGTCTCTCATGAAGGGATAGGCTGCATTCTTAGTAATATCACAAGTCTCTTGTGAGTGAATAGGTAGAATTCTTAGTGATGTCACCAGTTTCTTGTAAAAGGATAGGCTGCATTCTTGGTGATATCACTGGTCTTCCCTGAAAGGATAGGCTGCATTCTTGGTGATGTTACTGGTCTTCCGTGAAAGGATAGGCTGCATTCTTGGTGATGTCACTGATCTTCCGTGAAAGGATAGGCTGCATTCTTGGTGATGTCACTGGTCTTCCGTGAAAGGATAGGCTGCATTCTTGGTGATGTCACTGGTCTTCCGTGAAAGGATAGGCTGCATTCTTGGTGATGTCACTGGTCTTCCGTGAAAGGATAGGCTGCATTCTTGGTGATGTCACTGGTCTTCTGTGAAAAGATAGGCTGCATTCTTGGTGATGTCACTGGTCTTCTGTGAAAAGATAGGCTGCATTCTTGGTGATGTCACTGGTCTTCCGTGAAAGGATAGGCTGCATTCTTGGTGATGTCACTGGTCTTCTGTGAAAAGATAGGCTGCATTCTTGGTGATGTCACTGGTCTTCCGTGAAAGGATAGGCTGCATTCTTGGTGATGTCACTGGTCTTCTGTGAAAAGATAGGCTGCATTCTTGGTGATGTCACTGGTCTTCCGTGAAAGGATAGGCTGCATTCTTGGTGATGTCACTGGTCTTCTGTGAAAAGATAGGCTGCATTCTTGGTGATGTCACTGGTCTTCTGTGAAAAGATAGGCTGCATTCTTGGTGATGTCACTGGTCTTCCGTGAAAGGATAGTCTGCATTCTTGGTGATGTCACTGGTCTTCTGTGAAAAGATAGGCTGCATTCTTGGTGATGTCACTGGTCTTCTGTGAAAAGATAGGCTGCATTCTTGGTGATGTCACTGGTCTTCCGTGAAAGGATAGGCTGCATTCTTAGTAATATCACAGATCTCTTGTGAGTGAATAGGTAGAATTCTTAGTGATGTCACCAGTTTCTTGTAAAAGAATAGGCTGCATTCTCAGTGATGATGCTGATCCTTTTTGAATGGATAGGCTGCTTTCTCATTAATGTCACAGGTCTCTCGTGAATGGATAGGCTGCATTTTTAGTGATGTCACTGGTCTTTCGTAAAATGGATAGACTGCATTCTTAGTGATCTCACCTGTCTCATGAATGGATTTGCTGTATTCTTAGTGATGTCACAGGTCTCCCATGAATGGATAGGTAACATTCTCAGTGATGTCACTGGTCCCTTGTGAATGGATAGGCTACTCTCTTAGTGATGTCACCAGTCTCTTGTTAAAGCATAGGCTCCATTCTCAGTGATGTCACTGGTCTCTAGTAAATTAATAGGCTGCTTTCTTAATGATGTTCCAAGTCTCTTGTGAAAGGATGGACTGAATTATCAGTGAAGGCACTAATCCCGGGGGGGGGGGGGGGGGCGGCAAACAGACCCGGCCCCCTCACTCACATTGGCACAAGGTGGTGGTGCTCTGCTGAATCTGGGGTAACCTGCTTCCGGGGCCGATGCTTCTCCTCCCGGCCAAACAGGAGGCGGGTCCTGAGACCCGTTCTAAGACTCCCAGAGGAGAAGCAGAAAAACATTAGCAAATATTAATTCACTAATGTCAAGTGGGTGGGCACTTCGCCCATAGCCCAGCCTTTTTAAAGCCAATTAGAGTCCCTGACTCTAATTGCATGCTTCAAAAAAAGAAAACCCACATTGAAATCCATGCGTCCGGTGCCCTGCATGGAGATTAGGGGGGCGGCACCCCTGTACCTATAATGGACAGGCCGCCACTGGTCACTGGTCCCTTTTCGTGAATGGATAAGCTGCTTTCTCAGTGATGTAATTGGTCTTTTGTGACTGCATAGGCTGCATGTTCAGCAATGTCACTGATCCCTCATGAATGGATAGGTCTGTACTCACAATGATGTCACTAGTGTCTAGTGAATTCATAGGCTGCATTCTCAGTGATGTCACTCAGTGATGTCACTGATCCAGAAGGAGGGTTGAAGATCAGGAGCACACACCAAAAGGTTAGAATCCAAAGGTTGTTTATTTACCTTGGACCATATACACAGGATCTGTCAGCAAAATAATGAGTTCCTACCTTTCCAGAAACTGGAATAGGGCAGAAAATGAGGATTTAAATGTGCCACTAGAAACGTAATGATAAAAATCAATCCACAGCAGGCTCTTCTGGGGAAAACTGTGGAGGGGGGACATGTGAGACGCCTAATTGCATTCATCTTTACGGCAGCTAGGCTATCCATAGCGAGATCCTGGAGGTTGCCCATAATCCCCCTTGATCTTTTGAAGGCAGAATTGACGTGGATCATGACCAATGAATGTATGGTGGCTATCCACCGGGACAAGCTAGCCCACTTTGAGAAAAATTGGACTCCATGGATAAAATACCTGACAGAATCCACCTGATCAGGAGGGAGAGACACTAGCACCCTGTATAGCAGGGCCATAGCCTGGCACATAGACACTTGCACTTTCTTCCTATCTTTTCCCATCTCCTTCTCTACAGGTATTTCTTTTATCTTACCTAATTCTCACCATGACCCCCCCCCCCCCCCCCCTCCTTATTTTTTTTCTCTCACTTATCTTTCCTTCTCCATTCTTTCTACTAGTTGGATTAACCTTTAACCCATTGTTGGTCCTAGCGATTTAAGCAATAAATATAAAGTGGAAGGACTCACATGAGTCCAAGTAAGGGAACAGGCAGCAGTTAATATGTTCAAAGTTAAGCACAGAAAGCCCTGTGCATATTATTTCTTCACATTAAATTTTCTTTATATTACGCAATAGTTTCCCCTGTTGGGGGTGATGCAAATGATACTCAGGTTCACGGTCTACTGTTCGGACTTTACATCTTCAGTAACCTGACTACCCGAACAATGAGTGGGAAGCCACCCATGGGCCCGAGAGTTATTTGAGGGTTTGACTTTGTCTTTCTTTTTCTTGTATGCACCCAGTTCCTTAATATGTTGGGCCAAAGTGGGCTTTCCATAATGTGTTACAATTTTGTGTTAATATTGAAATTACCAATAAAAACAATTAAAACGAAAAAAAAAAAAAAAAAGATAAAAATCATTTTTTTTATTGTACATTAAAATCATTGCATAATAAAAATCACATATAGATCAGTTACCGTCCCAAGTGTGTTAAGGTACATCTAGATTTACAGAAACGGATCAATGTGTTTCTCTTGTAGAGAGCTTCATCAGGATCCACTGTTCTGATTTTTATGTCAAATATGGTAGTTGGTAAATAGCAGGATGAATATAACATTATATCAAATATAATGTAAAAAAAATACAGCACACATGAATCATAAACTAAAACCACATAGCTGTGGAGAGATAAGAAAGGGGACCCCCCCCCCCCCCGAAAATCGGAAATCCAATGCTTCGGGAGGAATCGAGGCAAAGCCAAAGATCACTCCCAAAAGCACCTACCTAGTACACAATACTCCAAATATTATCTATAAAGGCATATGAACCAACATTGAGCAAACAATGTGAACCGCAAAGATCCATGCTTTTCAGAAGTTCACCCAACAAGTAGACTCTTAGAAGTGTAATTTGAAATTCAAGATTAAATCCGCATAAATACCACATTAAACCTAAAAACAAAATGCCACACTTACCTTTTCTGGAAGGAACCAATGCCTACCATATACTGTTTTTATATAAGTTAACCTCAAAGAGACCTACTGGGGAATAGGTAGGTGGTCAATCAATAAAAACAGGAGACAACGCCAAATGCTGAGAATACGCTTAGTAGATTGTGGTACTACACAGTACTCTAGCCAATGTGTTTTGGGGGTCCAAACTGCCCCCTTCATTAGGATTTGCATGGTATATACAATGACAAATTACATATGACGAGCATGCCATGAAATCCCTTGCAGCATAATTTTAATCATCAATCCAAAACATGAAAAATGGGAGTCCCAACTACAGAAAAAATAGTGCTCACCCTATACATAAGGGGGTGTAATAAAAAAGGGATATCGACAAAACAAAAAAACAAAAAACTATACACAACCCAACTGAGTCAACTACAATTTTATTGTATGAACACAATACAAAATACGCTCGCAAGAACCCCCTAAAATCCCTGTAATCCCCCAGAAAAAAACTCACCTAAGTTCACCCAAGTACCCTGCCCTGCATACTGGAACAGAAAAACACCACCGCTCATATATGAAGCGAGGGGTGGGGGATGCAGTCCCAACAAGGAGCTGTGCCCACCCTCCCCAAACGAGCGCCCCCCTCCAAAAACCAAGTGTATACCACTACACCAGGGACCAAACTGGAACCGCTCCCAAGGGGTACAGTGCTCCACCATAAGGCCACAATGGGCGTATGAGGCACTGCCTCGTGATGGAGCAAGGGTGCAATGGCCCAGGTGACTCAAACAGCCCACTTATACCTCCATGAAACACCCCCACAGTCTAAGGTCAGTCGGTCAAAGGGATGCAGAGCGGGGTACTTGGGTGAATTTAGGTTGGGGTTTTAGGGGGTTCTTGCTAGGGTATTTTGTATTGTGTTCATGCAATAAAATTTTAGTTGACTCAGTTTGGTTGTGTATAGTCTTCCAAATTTTTTTTTTGTCGATTAATTTTAATAATCCCCCAAATCCACTAATTTGCCATTCCAAAAGCAATACATGCCCTGATGAAGCTTTGGACCTCTAAAATGTGTTTGTTACATCTGCATATCCTATGTATACCGTTTTTTGAAATAATTGGACTTTTTAGTGTGGCGCTTCTGCACTTCATTCTTCCCCATCTTCATCCTAAAGGGGCTTTGAGAGTCCTTCTCTACAGGAGAACTGCCTGCTCAACGTTAAACTGTTACACATCAAACACTCTACATGACCTATGGAGCATTACTCTGGATTTCCAGTGCCACCTGTCCATCTCTCATAAATGGATAGGCTGCATTCTCAGCTATGTCACTGGTATCTTGTGAATAGATCGGTTGCATTCTCAGTGATGCGTGCCACTGGTATTTTTTCAAATGGGTGGGCTGCTTTCCCAGTTATGTAATTTGTATCTCGTGAATGGGTAGGCTGCATTCTCAGTGAGGTCACTGGCAGTGGCGGCCCGTCCATTAGAGGGGCGCACGGGCACCGGACCATCTACATACCAGGCGCCGGACCATGGATTCCAATGAGGGTTTTTTTTTTGTTTTTTTTAAGCACGTGATTAGAGCCATAGGCTCTAATAGGCTGCAAAAAAATGGTGGTCTTAGGGCGCAGAGCACTGCGCTCCGAGCCCACCCAGTTGTGTGATAATAGCGAATGAATATTCGCTATCCTCACACTGATTCTCCTCCTAGCCAATCAGGAAGCGTGTTGTGAGACCAGTTTCCCAATTGGAAAAACAACGTTATTGGCCAAGGGGGAGGAGAAGGAGGGAGGAGACTCGCCACCAGGGGGAGAAGCAAGGGGAAAAGCGACAGACCGACCAGCCGCCACTCCAGGGATGGCTCACCATCCAGCATCCGGCTCGAGGAGGGGAGATCGGAGGACACTGGGCAGGACAGAGGTAAGAAGGCTGTCCGTCTCCCGCAGCGGGGGGGGGGGGGGGGCAGTATGTTCCCCGTGCTCCCTGCGTCCATCTTCCACCAAGGGGGGTGGCGTTGATTTGCCGTCCCCCCCCAATTATCGAGCACCAGTTATGTTATTTATTTCTTGTGAATGGATAGGCTATATTCTCAGTGCTGTCATTGGCATCTCATGATTGGATAGGCTGCTTTCCCAATTATGTCACTGGTATCCTGTGAATGGATAGGCTGCATTCTTGAGGTCCCTGGCCTCAGATTAGCTGGTGCCCCCATTTTAAATGAGCACATAGGATAACCTTAGCAAAAACCATATTATCACATGTTCTTGTCCCTTTATTATTTTACAGCCCCCCAAAGAACCCCTGAATGTTCTGTAATTCTGCTGTTCAGTTAAACCAAATTTCTAGACATGTTTAAGCTGTAAATATTTCTTTTGAAAATGTCCCTGGAATTCCTATGTAGTTACCGCACAGATCGCCTTGCTTGAATTACACAACTGCAGAGCAATTAAAGAAAAGCATAAAGTGTAGCACAGTGAAGACCTTTGCCAAACGGCCCAAATACCATTCCACGGGAGGTAGCTGTGCGTCTCTCCTGGAGTCTGCTATAGAAATCTAAAAAATGTGTTTTGTTATCAGACCCGGCTGACGCTGAGGGGTGCAGGCTAAGGTATATCACTGCCATAATGGGATTTTGTCAGCAAGTTTATGAGTTGGCATAAAACTTCATTGACAGCTTCTCCTAAGTGGTCTCTCAGGCTCCTGAGATTAGAGTCTGCTCCAGGATGGAGGCCGGGGTCCAGGCTGGCAGATACAAAGAGCTTCTAGATTGGAAATAATTACAGTATACAGTGTGTACATTCTGTATCATGTAACAACATATGTAATCGCATGTAAAGCTTTTTTTACATGTAAAACATTTTAGTAGTGGTGAAAAACAATATTCCTGAATCAACCTATTCACTGAGTCTGCTACAAAGCTGCTTGATTCTACAATGTTTTCCTTTACATCATATAAAGCAGGGGTCTTCAAACTATGGCCCTCCAGTTGTTCAGGAACTACAATTCCCATCATGCCTAGTCATGTCTGTGAATGTCACAGTTTTACAATGCCTCATGGGATGTGTAGTTCCGCAACAGCTGGAAGGCCGTAGTTTGAAGATCCCTGATATAAAGTATACCTAAAGGAGTATGACACCCTATTTTGGCTTTACAGTATGTAGGCCGTGTTTGGGAAGCAGAGCCAAAAAAGAGGAATAAAATAATGGGGGGCTACATGATTGAGGGAAGTCCCAAAAAGACGATGTAGGTGCAAGAAGCCTTACTAGATTAGAGGTTAATGGTCAAGTGGTTGGGAACCTGGATGAGAGAATAAAGTTTATTGTATGTCAGTTTATAGGAAATGCTTGTCGTGGCAGCATAGGGGTCTGTGGGATGGTAGGATAGTTAAAAAAATAAATTTGGGGCCCATCTGGTGGTATAGTGCTTCCCCTGTTTTGGTATTGGTTGTTTTTTCCATGGCTCAGTCTCTTGAGAAGGCGGAAAGGTTATTTCATAAATTGTTAATATTGTTCCATTGTGGATGCGTAAAGGGCTGCTGTGGCCATTTCAAATCGAAGGCATGCAGTCTGTGTATTTATTGGGGTTGAGTGGGGAGGGGGGTATGAAATTCATGAATCCGGTAGTCATGTTTTTTTTTTTTTCCATTAATTGTTTATTGATATTAGGGTGCTGGTCTGTAGTTCCCCAATATGTATCTGGGGCCTTTTTTTTAACATTGGTATCACATTTTTATTTCACCAGCCTACTGGCGCCATTCCACTCAGCAAGCGATCCTCAAAAATTATCAACAATGGTCTGGCTATAATTTGGCTAAGTTTTTGAAGAACTCTCGGGTGCAAACCATCTGATCCTCATGTTTTATTAACATTAAAGTGATACTAAAGTCTAGGTTTTTTTCATTTAAAAGTAACAAAAATGTTACTTGCCGGTACTCCTGGGCCCTCCCTCCTGCCCCCACAGCAAGCAGCTTGCTATGGGGGCACCCGAGCCGAGCTGCTGCTCTGTGTGTCCATTCGACATGGACCCGCGGCTCAGCCCTGCCCTCTCTCTCTTCATTGGCTCACTGACTTTGACAGGAGCTGGAGCCAATGGCGCCCCGCTGCTGTCTTAGCCAATGAGGAGAGAGAGTCCCGGACAGCCGAGACTCTCGTGCAACATTGCTGGGGCTCAGGCAAGTATTAGGGGGGCTGCTGCACACAGAATGTTTTTTTATCTTAATGCATAGAATGCATTAAGGTAAAAACCCTTCTGACTTTAGAACCACTTTAAGTTTTTCTAGTCTATTTTGAACACGGGTTACCCACATGGGTAAATTTTTATCTTGTTTATTATAACCCTCGTTTTAATTAATTAATTTTTTATTTATTTATTTTTCAATTTTAAATTCACTTTTTTCCTAGTGACAATGGTTCCCAAACAAATAGGGAGGTTAGAGCCAAACAACTAGGGACACAGACAGCAAGAAAAAAATGAACAGAGATTCTAATCCTTATCCACTCCTTCCAAAACTAGAAAAACAAATGGCTGGAGATATCCTTTTTTTCTAAATCACAGATTACATTTTTGCAAATAAAGTATCTTAGTACGACAATAGGTAACATACATAGACACACATACAAATATTAAACTGGTCATAATACAGAAATGCAGAGGAGTCACCAAAGAAAATGCAGACAGCATTAGGATAAACAAAGTAAATGCACTAAATACACATTTGCCTTCAAACTACACACCAACCATAGAAATCACAAGGAGCATTTATGAGAAAAGGAATTCTTGTGAAGATACCCAGAGGGATTATGACACAAAAAAAAGGAGATTAAAGTAATGATAAAGTTTTGGTATTATAGGAAACATCCCTATTCAGAGTCTACCGATAAATGTAGGATTTAGAATACATGAATAGAAATTACAACACCCCCCCCCCCCCCCCAACCAACTGCTAAGTCCAACCACTGAGACCACATTAAGATAAGTTTAGTGGGAGTTTACATTTTTTCATTTAATTTGTTTATAGGACATAAATGTATTTAATCGTTATCCAATCTCCAACCATTCCACATTCTGCAAATAGGGCTGTAAAAATTGCTAGAGCTTATTTTTTAGTTACAGCACTCTTTAAAAGTATGCAAAATCCAGAGGCACTCCAGGTCTAAAATGTAAAATATGTAACTGTTACTTATCAATGGGAAACCCGAGCCTGGGACAATGACCACAACCGCTCTGCTGAAATTAACATCAGAAGACCCCCCCCATCAAGACAGAGTGCCCCCATCAGGTCAGAGCCCTCCCATCACATCAGAGTCTACTTATCTCATCAGAAACCACCCTAAACATCAGAGTCCCCTATACATGAGAGCCCCCCGCACATCAGACTCCCCCCATCTTAGTGTCCTCTGACTAAATGAGAGGACCCCTAGTCATCTCAAGTTCCCCATCACAGAGCCCCCCCAATTACACAGTCTCCCATTACCGATCCCCCAAACACACAGTCTCCCTATTACAGAGCCCCCCCAATCATAGTCCCTCATCACAGAGCCCCCCCAATCACACAGTCCCTATCACAGAGCCCCTCTAATCACACAGTGTCCCCCCCCCCCAATTACACAGTCTCCCATTACCGATTCCCCAAACACACAGTCTCCCCATTACAGAGCCCCCCAGTTACACAGTCTCCCATTACCGATCCCCCAAACACACAGTCTCCCCATTACAGAGCCCCCCAGTTACACAGTCTCCCATTACCGATCCCCCAAACACACAGTCTCCCCATTACAGAGCCCCCCCAATCGCAGTCCCTCATCACAGAGCCCCCCCAATCACACAGTCCCCTATCACAGAGCCCCTCCAATCACACAGTGCCCCCCCAATTACACAGTCTCCCATTACCGATTCCCCAAACACACAGTCTACCCATTACAGAGCCCCCCAATCACAGTCCCTCATCACAGAACCCCCCCCCAATCACACAGTCCCCTATCACAGAGCCCCTCCAATCACACAGTGCCACCCCAATCACACAGTCCCCCATCACAGAGCCCCCCCCCCTAGTCACATAGTCCCCCATCACAGAGCCCCACAATTTCAGTCTCCCCTTTATATTAGAGCCCTACTCTTTTGGCTGCAGCAGCGCGTCAGAGGGTGGGAGATGGAGCAGGTCTGATGGAGCTAGACTTCCATCCTCTCCTAAATGCTGGGGGTAAGGCCCGCATACCATCTGCCCTGGATCAGCATTGTGCATTGCTATGGTGCAGGCAGGCTGGCCACCAAATAATAGCAAATAATGACGCAGAGCATTGTGGACCTAGTGCGTCATTGGATGTTATGGTGCTGGAGGCCGGTCCACCCACACCATGACAACTTAAGACACAAATCCAGGGCAGACTGGGTTCTTTGCTTGGGGCATCCTTGAGGCGCACAAACGGCACCCCCAGTTGAGATTTGTATGTGTATCCAAGGCAGATGTTTCAAAATGACCTAGAATGCATGCTGGGGTTATACTTTAAACTTAAAGTCTGCACTCATCTTTTAAATCTATCCTGCTGCTCTCCTTGCCTGGTCTTTAACTTAACTACCACCAATCCAGCGGGATTTTAGAGGTTTGGCCTCCTTGGCGCTGCTTTCCAACCAACCGACCAACTCTCCATTCAATTCCAAATGAAGTATGGAGTATCAACTCTACATGGGACTGAATGGAAATTTTTAGGTTTGGGTTCTGGATCAGGGATGGTTGAGTAAAAAGACTGGAAGGGGCTAATGTGTGTGTTAGGTTGGCATGCCTTTACCCTGGTATTCTTACATAAACTAAACTCCAGACTTTTGGGTGGCATTAAGAAGGTTAGAACCTCTGTGAAGTACCTGTTGAAACACTTTGCTGCACCTCCTATGCTTGTAGGGGTAAAGACTTTGCTGCATTTATACATATCTGACAGAGGTTCTAATCCTTCTCCATCCTATCCATCACTAAAAGAAAGGTTTTGGCTGGAGTGACACTAGAATGACAGCTCAGTATTAGCGATCTTCTATAACAGTTTAACAAGTTGTATAAAGAGCTTGCATTTACTCCCGCAGGCCGTTTATTCTGCTGCCACCCCTTATGGAATGGATGCGTGTGGCTATCACATACGCTGAACACCGCCGCAGCCTGACCGTAGACGCTGATGACATCAGACAGACCGCCAGACTGCTCCTCCCTGGCCTGGACTGTGAACCGCGACAGCTCAAGTAAGTGACAGCCGAGCTGGGCTTTATACTGCTGGGTGGAGGCATCTCTAAATATACTCATAGACAAGAGATTATTATTTCCAGATCTGACCAGTTATGGTTAGACTTGGATGTCTATGCTTCATGCACTTAGCAGCAAAACTATTCCTACAGTAAGTGACCGCGATATTGTTTCAATCTCGCCGCTGTTATCGGCGAGATTTGACACCTGCGAGCCCCGTCGGGAAAGGAAAAATGTGTTTTTTCCTTTCCTGATGAGTGCCAAGCATTGCTGACAGGTGTTTGGTATGAATCATGAGGGGGAATGCCACGCCAAAATTTAAATAAAAAAACGGCATCGGTTCCCCTCCAAGAGCATACCAGGCCCTTAGGTCTGGTATGGATTTTAAGGGGAACCCCCTACGCCGAAAAAAGCGCGGGGATCCCCCCAAAATCTATACCAGACCCTTATCTGAGCACGCAGCCCGGCCGGTCAGGCAAGGGGGTGGGGACTAACAAGCGCCCCCCTCCCGAACCGTACCAGGCCGCAGGCCCTCAACATGGGGGGGTGGGTGCTTTGGGGAAGGGCCTCTTCCCGACAACCCTGGCCGTTGGTTGTCGGGGTCTGCGGGCGGAGGGCTTATGGGAATCTGGGAGCCCCCTTTAATAAGGGGGCCCCCAGATCCCGGCCCCCCACCCTATGTGAATGAGTATGGGGTACATCGTACCCCTACCCATTCACCTGGGGGAAAAAAAACTTATCATCCTGCTTTGTTGCTAGAGTACAAAAACCATTGGTAGGGAAGGAACGTCCAGCGGTAGCAAACAAGGCAGGATGTGGGGGATTGCTAACTAGGAGTTTTTAAGCCAGGCTTCTGAGGGGACCCACATGGCCTACAGGTGAAAAAATAAAATGAATGATTATTTTACAAAGTTGCACAGATTTTTTTATATCTACTGGGGCCCCTTGACTTCATAGGCTATTTCCTGGTAATAGTGAACTTAATATTTAAAATGGTTGTAAACCTCAGACATGAAATATGAACAAAGCATATCCCTCTATAGTGTGTACTTATCTCAATTAGGAGCACTAAGTGCCATTTCTGTCTGCTGCTAAGTTCCTCTGCTATCAGCATGAGTCACTTCTCCTAACAAGTTTTCCTGACACCAAGAGAAAAATGGTGACGGAGGGAGCTCCAGCAGAGTGACAGCCTCTTCATTGTTCCTGTGAGCTGTGTGAAGGGGTGTGTATCTTTTCCCTCCAATCAGTTCTCAGAACTCTCCTGAACTCCGCAAAGTGTAACGTCAGTTCTCCGCCCCCTTTTTTCTGAACTCTCAAAGAAGCTTTAGAATTCAACACTTTTAACAGATGTAGAGGAGAGAGAGCTGCAGATAAACATGTACAACTTTTGTAGGAGGATTTATTTAATCTCCGTGTATCGCCTGAGGCTAGTCACTTCACTGGGTATATGTAAGGGCTTACAACCACTTTAAAGCCTAACTCCATTCTTTTTAGCTTTGGATAGAGTGGGGAAGTTAAAATATTATTATTTGTCTGTGACCCCATTGAGGGGAATTTCCCTCACTTCCTGCTCCTGTGAAGCCCATACTAGAAATAGGGTCAGCAGTTGTTACTGGGACAGGAAGGCAAGGACAGCATTCAAAACATGGTCAAAAGTTCTTCCAACCCTCCCCCATTCTACTAAAAATGTGTTATTGCCCATTTCCCATTGAAAAGATATATGTGTTAAATTCTACATATTATCATATTCTAAAATTAATAAAAATTCAGCAGGGATGGTGGAGCCCCTCCCATTGGGCACCGCTGATATGCAGAACCAGGATTTCACCAATAGAGTCTCTGAGCTATAGGAGAAGCTGTCATGTGGTAAAAACTGAAATATCTAGTTTGGGTGGGCTGACCCTTTAAGTTGTAATATTCACATATTCATTGAACAATATTCATATATTCACATATTTACCTCATTGGTAAACCCTATTTGACAACATTTGCTGTATCTTTTCTATACAATTGGATGAAGAGAAGATTCTGGACAGCCGCACTCAATCACAAATGCCTTTATTAAAAAAAGGAGGTAATAATCCAAATAGTACAAGCCACAGCAAACAACAGATCACAGGAGCTGACGCGTTTCACACTTTCAAAAGTGCTTATTCATTCAGCTATGAATAAGCACTTTTGAAACTGTGAAACGCGTCAGGTCCTGTGATCCGTTGTTTGCTGTGGCTTGTACTTTTTGGATTATTACCTCCTTTTTTTTGATAAAGGCATTTGATTTTGAGGGCGGCTGTCCAGAATCTTCTCTTCATCCAATTACCTATGCTTAGCCAGCACCTTCTGTTCCTGTTCTGAGGAGAGCTACATTTCCAGACACCCTTCCTACATCGGCATCGCTCTTCCATCTATACAGGTTAGGCAGGATAGGGTAGGCTAAGGGGGGAGGAATTATTTTTAAGAGTATAGTTGGCCTGATCTTCCACTTTAATTATAAGTGCATCTTCACTCACAGATTTATTTTTGTCCCCCTGCAAAGTCCAGTGAATACCTGTTGATTCTGCCAGTGAAGTCCATCTAATACCTGTGGTGGGGTGGCAACAATGCTGCACTGCTTCTGAATTCAGAGCAGAGTTGCCACTCTCATTTGGGTGTGAGTTGGAGCGTCTGGGATGGGAGCATGCGAGACACAAAAAAATAAAAATTGGCCCAGTCAGAAAAGGACGATTGCTTAGACTGTCATACAGGAACCTTTATGTTACTTGAAAAGCAGACCAGGGATTTTGGAACCTCAAGCTGTCCTTCTACAAGTGCTTCTTCAGTTTCCCAGAGTGCCAGAACCACTATGATCTCATCATACAGTATTTGTGAACATTTGGTGACCCCTGCTTGTCAAAGAGGATGGGGTCATCAGAGGGTTCTACATGCATGTCCGACTGACATTGTCTCCATCCACATCTTCTATCCCTCCTTATTCTCCCTTTGGAATTCTGCTGTTGTCTTTTATAGGCCGGAGTGTTGCTTTAGCTCCCTCAGACGCTTGGACGCTGGAGCAGCCGCTGAACGTTTTCAACAGGACCTGGGATTCCGAATGCTAAACTGCGGTCGCACTGATCTGATTCCTCAGGCGGTACGAGCACTGGGACCTGACGGAATAAATACCATGGATGATCAGGTGAGGGTGTGTTGTATAGATCCACCATAAATGTTCCAGAATGATAACAGAGATATTAGAAGTGATCCAACATGAATGACTTGATTCAAGACGTAGAAGTGGAGTCACTTAAATTCTAAGAATCCGAAGTGAGTTTATTAGAGTTACTTAGTACAAGAAAAATCCACCTGCTCCCCCCTTACGCATTTCACTCAATCTGAAGCTTAGTCGTAAATTCACTCAGACTAAGGTCTGGATGGAGTAAAACACGTAAGGGGGGAGCAGGTTGATTTTTTTTTTTTTGTACTGGGTAATTCTAGTAAAGTCACTTTGGACTCTTAGAAGTTCAATAGCCCTATTTCGATTCCTTGCATTATAACGTTCAGCTGGTCACAGACTTTTTAGAGCTGGCATCCTTCAATCGGTGCAGTAGGAGTGAGAAACCTAGAGCAGAGTATTCTGGGATTGTCTGCAATGGATGACTTGATGTCAACATATAAGAACTACTGTCCAAAACTATTACTTCAGTTGTAACTTTTAGGTTGGTTTCCATTCTCACCGCGGATCCCTGTTTCCCTACACACCATGCCAGGAACATAAATATATTACAGAGTGGATTGGAACTCCTTTATAGCTGTTATAACAGGAGTGCACCATCCAGCAAGAGACATGGGGATTTGTCAGAAGATTAAACTCTCCGGCACCACTGCAAAATGTCAGTTTTGGTTGGACTAACTAAAGCTGTTTCGTACTGAGAGATTTTGGAGACCATGTTGACTTCCTTCTTGAAAATGCTAGCTGCTCTGTTGTCTTTGAGAGACTGCCCCAGATCAATGTTAGAACATGTGCTTGTAGGAGGGTTTCCTTACAGACTACACCATGCTGTGTAGGAGGGGTCTACTGCACCCCTGCACGTGGGGTAACACTCGCATGGAGCGCGCTCATCAATGCCTGGGACTAGGCAGAGACTGTGGTCATGTTAAGAATCTAACATTAAGGCAGTTCCCCGATTTAGAGATGAGCCTTCACTGTGTGTAGAAATAAAATGCAGAGTTCTTTTGAAAAGCGACTTGTCCCATGTCACTACACACTGTACTATGTGTTGCATTAGGGGGGATGTCTTGAGCCTGCACCCTCTCCACCAGTCCAACGTACCTCTGCTACTTCACTCCCAGTAACAGAATGGGGTCCCGCCGAGCACATAGCACAGACCTCATGCGTGCTCTCCTTCCTTCCCATATTTGTGACCAGGCCATAGATCTCCGTAACCGGTTACTATGGGAGACAGACTGCTAGGGGGGGAGCAAGAACACCGACCCTCTCGCTACCGTTAAGACCTGCCACCTTACCAGGTACCCTGCTTAAAAAACAGTTGCTGTAGCTTGTTCCTTCTCTTGGCTACCCATAGCAACTACAGTTGTGTCAGAAACCATGAAATCAGACCGAGACAGAAGTACAGTTAAATCACACTTGTTTAATAATAAAAGTAAATAGAACAAACATAGTCAAAACATAGCCAGAGTTCAGGAACCGGAACGGATAGTCAGACAAGCCAAACGTCAGGGAGCTGGAGATGAGCGTATTAAAAACAGCAAGCAGGATCTGGAGCCAGGAGGGATGTCAGCCAAGCAAGTCTTTAACAGGAATCCAGGAGAGCGTCTCTGTGATGTTGGCGAAGGCAGAGATGCTCTGGGCTGGATGGCTTAAGTAGGCAGGACTGATGAGCAGGATATCATCAACAGCTGAGTAACTGTGGAGAGATAGGAGCTGGCAATTAGCTGACAGCTGAGTGGCCAGCTCAGAGAAGGAAGGGCTGAGCCCAGCCCTGACAAGTTGTCCACTTGTGTCCGGCCGAGTTAACCTTTTGTGGCAGTGTTATTTCATTCCCCATAGTGCAATTCAAGACCCAGGTTGTTTGGGATATGCCAAAACCAACATTCACCCCTGTGAATAACTTAAGACCTGGCTTAGAGCAGTTAGCACAACTTTACTGTAGAAAAGCATCATGGCAATTCAACATGAATAATGTCCTATTCTTGATTCTAACTATCATAGCGTAGTGACCCAGGCATACCTCCGTGAGGTGTGAGTCCATGTAGGCATTGTCCATGACTTGGATGCTGTCAATGACTCCCATTATCATTAGTGCCGTCCTATCGCTCACAGGTGACTCTCCAAAACCCTCAACCCTTTGTACTTCTCTCCCGACTCCTGGCCCCCTTCTCTCTCTCCAGTCTTAACGGTCCCCCTCTTTATATCACAGATGGGCCTGCCAAAACCAAAAGCCCAGGAGCTGAGCCGAACATGTTGAACCCTTGGTCCCCAGCCTGGGCTGGCTGCTGGACTAACCACAAACATTTCAGCCTGCCTACATACTCCTCACACCCAGCACAGTGGATCCAGAAGTAGTAAAACCAAAGGAGGAACCTGACAACCAGGCAACTAAAAAAATCAGTAGGAGGTCAATGATGACAGCCTACATACACTCACTGGACACTTTATTAGGTACACCTTGCTAGTCCCAGGTTGAACCTCATTTTGCCTTCATTCTTCATGGCATGGATTCAACAAGGTATTGGAAACATTCCTCAGAGATTTTGCTCCATAGTGACATGATAATATCACGCAGTTGCTGCAGATTTGCCGGCTGCACATCCATGATGCGAGTCTCACCACATCCCAAAGGTGCTCTATTGGATTGAGATTTGGTGAGTGTGGAAGCCATTGGAGTACAGGGACCTCATTGTCCAGTGGTGAGACGATTTGATCTTTGTGACATGGTGCATTATCCTGCTGCAAGGAGCCATCAGAAGATGGGTACACTGTAGTCATAAAGGGATGGACATGATCAGCAACAATACTCAGGTAGGTCGTGGAATTTAAACAGTGCTCAATTGGTACGAAGGGGCCCAAAGTGTGCCAAGAAAATATCCCCCCCACCATTACACCACCACCACCAGTCTGAACCGGTGATACAAGGCAGGATGGATCCATGTGCTTTCATGTTGTTTACACCAAATTCTGACCCCACCATCTGAATGTCGCAGCTGAAATCGAGACCCCTCAGACCAGGCAACATTTTTACGATCTTTTATTGTCCAATTTTGGGGATCCTGTGCGAATTGTAGCCTCGGTTTCCTGTTCTTAGCTGACAGGAGTGGCACCCGGTGTGGTCTTCTGCTGCTGTAGCTCATCTGCTTCAAGGTTCGATGTGTTGTGCATTCAGAGATGGTATTCTGCATACCTTGGATGTAATGAGTGGATATTGGAGGTACTGTTGCTTTTCTATCATCTGGAACCAGTCTGCCTTTTTCCCCTTTGACATCAACAAGGCATTTTCCTCCACACAAATGCCGCTCACTGGATATTTTTTCCTTTTCGGACCATTCTCTGTAAACCCGAGAGATGGTTGTGTGTGAAAATCCCAGTAGATCAACAGTTTCTGAAATGTTTAGACCAACCTGTCTGAACGTGGCATGGTTGTTGGTGCCAAAGCTACTTATTTATTATTTATTTTATTTATTACAGGTACTTGTATAGTGCCGTCAATTTACCCAGCGCTTTACATATACATTGTACATTCACATCAGTCCCTACCCTCAAGGAGCTTACAATCTAAGGTCCCTAACACACATTCATACATATACTAGGGCCAATTTTAGACAGGATCCGATTAACCTACAACTTAAATCCCCTTTCTTCCCCAGTCTGATGCTCGATTTGAACTTCAGCAAGTCCTCTTCACCAGGTCTAGATGTCTAAATGCATTGAGTTGCTGCCATGTGATTGGCTGATTAGCAACTTGTGCTACCAAGCAATTGAAAAGGTGTACTTAAAGAGGAGTTCTGCAGCTGCTGACTTTTAATAATCGGACACTTACCTGTCCCACGGTCCAGCGCTGCGGGGGATAGAAGCCCCGCTCATCTCCCCCTCTGTTCGGCGGCACCGGCATTGCAACTGTGGGCGCCCAGCTGTGGCTTCACACTGCACATGCGCGAGCGGCGCCGCACGCCGTGATTGGCCGCTCAGTCATCTGGGACCTGTAATGTGTCCCAGATGATTGACAAGAGGGAGGGGGCAGAGCTGAGCCCTTCCTGTGCCGAGGGGAAGTGATGTCACCAGTCCAAGCACTAAAGGAGGCAGACTACGAGGGACCCCCTAGCAACAGCCATTTAGAGATAAGTAAAAAAAAAACAATTCCAAATAATTTTTTTTTTTTAGGCACATTCATGCATTTATTTTTTTTGGGTGGAACACCACTTTAATAAAGTGGCCTGTGAGTGTATTTCTCCCAGTAAAGGTTTCCCTTAAACCATTTTGGCCAGTCACAATGGACTAAAGAAATGTTCACATTCGTTGTGCTCTCCTGTATACGCCTGGCTGCGGTCAGGATAAAAAATCACTAGTAAATGTAATGTAAATTTATCTGCAGGATTTTTTTTTATGCTGGCTCAAGAAACCCCATGTGCTGACTGTGAGAAATCTATTTTGGCAGCAGGTCTGTGCAGAGTCCTATGTGGGATCATATGACTGACGTACCTGGACAGTGAACACACAGCTCTATTATGGTTTAAAAAGATGTTTTGTCTAACTGAACAGCGAGATAATGCTTTAAAAATGCGTGCTGATTAGGGAGTATTTATCGTTAAAGAGACCCTGTCATCAACCTAAAAAATTGCAGGTAAAAGCACAAAAAAATTAAAATATTTTTAAATGATTGCAGTGCTTTTCCTTTCCTTTAATTATTTTTTATTCAGTTGCAATGTGCCTTTAAATATGATAGAAATTTTGACTACATCAGGACTTCAGGAGTCGATTCCTTAGCACACCGTTCTTCCTCCATGCATTTTATAGGCCTCCCTTTTCTGGAAGTGTCTAATTACTGTCTGTGCTGACCCAGCTCCCCCGCCCCTCCCTAAATAACCGTTAATGTAGCTAATAAGAGAGAATAGAAGGAAAATAGAGTGTTAGTTGAGTGCTGGCTGTGAGTCTGCTGACATTGCATCCAATGCCCTGTACACACGGTCGGATTTTCCGACGGAAAATGTTCGATGGGACCTTGTTGTCGGAAATTCCGACCGTGTGTAGGCTCCATCGGACATTTTCCCCCGCGCCTTCGAACTCCAGGTCGCCTGACTCCCAGGCTCTGCGGGCGATGGCCTCCTTATGGATGTAGTGGTGGAGGCAGCAGATCACGTCTCAAGGTCTGGATGGATCTGGCGAGCGGGGGGCCCAGGGCTCTGTGGACCCGATCTTTCTCCACCCGCTCCGGTAGGTAATCGCCTGCTACCTTTTTGAAGATGTCTGTCACAGTAGCGAGTAAGTCTGTAGGACCTGTAGCCCCCGGAGCCGCAGATTGTTTCTCCGGCTCTGGTCCTCAGATTCCTCCATACGCAACTGGAGCTCCAACGCCGACCCAGCCTTGGCTTTTTGCTGGGACTCCAGGTTGGTCATCCTCTGCTCCAATGTCAGTAGGGAGGACACCCCTGTTGCCAGGCGGGCGTTTAGCAATTGTACCTCATACCTGACTGCCCGAATCTCTTTCCTATGTGCAGCCTCCACTCTCCCCTCTATTGCCTCGATATCAGCTTTCGTCGGAAGGGCCTGTAAGACTTTTAATTCTGGGTCAATCCTGTAGCTGGGCTGGAGAAGTCGCATGTTCATCGGGTCCGTAGATGAACCCGCCGGGGAGTTAGGATAGAGCACTGGACTCTGCGATCTCTCCGGGGATGTCTGATACGCCATAAGATCTGGGCAGGGTGAGTGCGAGCCACGAGGGTCCGCCATCTTGGGATCCGGAGAGCCGGACCATGACTGCCGAAAAAGTCTATGAATATCACTTGTGGTAGGAGTATTGTTGGCCGGGCTGGTTCTCTGTTTGTTCCACTTGTATGACCGCTTTTTAGTTGAGAACATTCTGAGCGAAAAGGAGTGATTTTGCCAGGGTAAATGGAATACGACCGGGACCTCCGTGCACGAGCGTCTCTACTCGGCCATGTCCAGACATCCATCGGACATTTTCCATCGGAATTTCCGACAACAAAAATTTGAGATCTGGATCTCAAATTTTCCGACGCCAAAATCCGTAGTCGTAAATTCTGATCGTGTGTACACAATTCCGACGCACAAAGTTCCACGCATGCTCGGAATCAAGCAGAAGAGCCGCACTGGATATTGAACTTCATTTTTCTCGGCTCATCGTACGTGTTGTACGTCACCACGTTCTTGACGTTCGGAATTTCTGACAAGATTTGTGTGGCCGTGTGTATGCAAGACAAGTTTGAGCCAACATCCGTCGGAAAAAATCCATGGATTTTGTTGTCGGAATGTCCGATCGTGTGTACGCGGCATAAGATGGCAGCAACCAGCAGCAGTGTCAGGGCTTTTAGATGTCTACACAAGGGAGGCTTCTACAAGTAAATACCATGAATAAGAGCATTAAATGTTCATATAATCCTAGAAGTAGGTTTTGTTGAAATTATTGGTCTGGTTATAGGGTCTCTTTAATGATACCTATTATTAAAATGTGCATGTATGCAGTACAGGAAATATGTGTTAACAATAGTGTTTTTTCATTCATGTTAATGTAGAGCTGCACGATTTTGGCTAAAATAAGAATCACTATTTTTTGCTTAGAATAAAGATCACGATTCTAACGGTGTAACATCAACTTTCACATTATACAAAAAAAATTGGGCTAACTTTACTGTTTAGTTTTCCTTTAATTCATTAAAGTGTATTTTTCCCTAAAAAATTGTGTTTGAAAGACTGCTGCGCAAATACAGTGTGACATAAAATATTGCAACCACCACCATTTTATTTTCTAGGGTCTCTGCTACAAAGTATAATGTCCCGGGGATCTGAGTAATTTTCTAGCAATAAATACTGAGTTTAACTTGTAAGCAGCAAGTGTCAGAAAAAGTTTATAGTCTTTAAGTGGTTAAATGGCCCTCATTGGAAGTTCATCCTTTTGATCTAAGAACAAAATGTTACCTTGTTTATAGTTATCTGAGATGTTGTGATAACACTTGGCAGGCTGCCTGGATTTTTTTTTTCAGCTGTCAGAGACCTCTCTGCATATGTTAGATAGAATCGGGAAATGCAGTTTTAAGATCAGGAAGGGAAAAGAATTGCGATTTCGATTCTTAACGATTAATCGTGCAGCTCTATGTTAATGTAAAGATTTTAATTATGTGAATAAAGTTATATTGATGCCAGCAGAAGGTCTGGATGTACTATGAGGATCGGGGTCAATCACCTGACCACCTGTCTTTATGAGGCATTCCAATTACTCAATCTATCACTGTGCAGTTATCATGTGATGTTGTGTCATTATGCCACTAGTGACCCAAACTACCAATTCTTTTTAGTCAGCTGGAGTGAGAGAGACAAGGGTTACATACGGAGGGTAATTGTATGTCAGATTAAATGAATAGATAGATAGGGGGATGGACAGATTGAGGGATGGACCGACTGAGGGAGGAATATAATGAAGGATGGATAGAATGAAGGTTTGATCCAAGGATGAACAGATTGAGAGGTTGATAGATTAAAGGATAAATAGATTAAAGGATGGCCAGATTGAGGGATGGACTAATTGTGGGATTGATAGATTGACGGATTGATGCAATGAGGGATAGATGGATTGATTGAGGGATGGATAGATTGAAGGATGGATAGACTGGGGCATTGATGGATTAAAGTATGGCCAGATTGAGGGATGGACTAATTGGGGGATTGATAGATTGACGGATGTATAGAATGAAGGATGGATCCAAGGATGGACAGATTGAGAGTTGGATAAATTGAAGAATAGATAGATTAAGGGATGGATATATTCAAGGATGGCCAGATTGAGGGATGGACTAATTGAAGGATGGATAGATTGAAGCATGGATAGAATGAAGGATGGATAGATGAAAGGTTGCATAGATTGCAGGACGGACAGATTGAAGGACGGACAGATTGAAGGACGGACAGATTGAAGGACGGACAGATTGAGGGACGGACAGATTGAGGGACGGACAGATTGAGGGACGGACAGATTGAGGGACGGACAGATTGAGGGACGGACAGATTGAGGGACGGACAGATTGAGGGACGGACAGATTGAGGGACGGACAGATTGAGGGACGGACAGATTGAGGGACGGACAGATTGAGGGACGGACAGATTGAGGGACGGACAGATTGAGGGACGGACAGATTGAGGGACGGACAGATTGAGGGACGGACAGATTGAGGGACTGACAGATTGAGGGACGGACAGATTGAGGGACGGACAGATTGAGGGACGGACAGATTGAGTAATGGACAGATTGAGGGACGGACAGACAAATTGAGAGACAGACAGATTGAGGGATGGGCAGATTGAAGGACGGACAGATTGAGGGATGGACAGATTGAGGGATGGGCAGACAGATTGAGGGATGGGCAGATTGAGGGACGGACAGATTGGGGGATGGGCAGACAGATTGAGGGATGGGCAGATTGAGGGATGGGCAGATTGAGGGATGGGCAGATTGAGGGATGGGCAGACAGATTGAGGGATGGGCAGACAGATTGAGGGATGGACAGACAGATTGAGGGATGGACAGACAGATTGAGGGATGGACAGACAGATTGAGGGATGGGCAGACAGATTGAGGGATGGGCAGACAGATTGAGGGATGGGCAGACAGATTGAGGGATGGGCAGACAGATTGAGGGATGGGCAGACAGATTGAGGGATGGGCAGACAGATTGAGGGATGGGCAGACAGATTGAGGGATGGACAGACAGATTGAGGGATGGACAGACAGATTGAGGGATGGACAGACAGATTGAGGGATGGACAGACAGATTGAGGGATGGGCAGACAGATTGAGGGATGGGCAGACAGATTGAGGGATGGGCAGACAGATTGAGGGATGGGCAGACAGATTGAGGGATGGGCAGACAGATTGAGGGATGGGCAGACAGATTGAGGGATGGGCAGACAGATTGAGGGATGGGCAGACAGATTGAGGGATGGGCAGACAGATTGAGGGATGGGCAGACAGATTGAGGGATGGGCAGACAGATTGAGGGATGGGCAGACAGATTGAGGGATGGGCAGACAGATTGAGGGATGGGCAGACAGATTGAGGGATGGGCAGACAGATTGAGGGATGGGCAGACAGATTGAGGGATGGGCAGACAGATTGAGGGATGGGCAGACAGATTGAGGGATGGGCAGACAGATTGAGGGATGGGCAGACAGATTGAGGGATGGGCAGACAGATTGAGGGATGGGCAGACAGATTGAGGGATGGGCAGACAGATTGAGGGATGGGCAGACAGATTGAGGGATGGGCAGACAGATTGAGGGATGGGCAGACAGATTGAGGGATGGGCAGACAGATTGAGGGATGGGCAGACAGATTGAGGGATGGGCAGACAGATTGAGGGATGGGCAGATTGAGGACTGGATAGATTAAAGGATGGCCAGATTGAGTGATAGACTAATTGAGGGATTGAAGGATGGATAGAATCACGGATCGATAAATCAAAGGATGTATTGATTAAGGGGTGGATAGATTGAAGGATGGCCAGATTGAGGGATTGGTAGAATAAAGGATGGACTGATTGAAGGACAGCGTAATTGAGGGAAGGATGGATTGAAGTATGGATCCAAGGATAGACAGATTGAGGGATGGATAAATTGAAGAATGAATAGACTGAGGGATGCATAGATTAAAGAATGGATGGACTGAAATATGAATAGACTAAAGGATGGATAGGCTGAACAATGGAAATATTGAAGGATGGATAGGTTGAGAGATGGATGGATACATTGAGGGATGGAAAGATAGATAGATACATAAATAGATCATTTCCATCAAGCTGATTACATTCATACATTTTTCTGCCCAAAAACAATAAATAATAATCCTCCAAATCCCCTTTTAATATGTAAACGTTGCTCCTTTTCCAGGGTTTGACACCACTCATGTACGCCTGTGCAGCTGGGGATGAGGCCATGGTGCAGATGCTGATAGAAGCTGGAGCTGACTTGGATGCTGCGGTAAGAGAGTCGCTTGTGGGACTGGGCTTATAGGAGCATCACTATGATGGTTGGGCCACCACCAAGAAAAAGAATACATCCCCTGGATCAGAAAACAATGGGGTCCTTAATATATTTATAAGCTTCCTTATAAATATGATGTATGTCAAAAACCATTTACATTTATTACAGTTCACCTAATTAATAAAACCTTCAGGGGCCATCACACCTGAGCAGTTTGAAGCACATTTTGAAGTTTCCACTAGAAGCTCATTAACGCTTGACACTAGGGTTGATTTACTAAAGATGGAGCACTCAGAATCTTGGGCAGCTGTGCATTGTAGCCAATCAGCTTCTAACTTCAGCTTCTTCAGTTAAGCTTTGATGATAAAACCTGAAAGCTGATTGGTTTCTATGTAGAGCTGCACCAGATTTTGCACTCTCCAGTTTTAGTAAATATCCCCCTAAGATTTCTTTATATCCAGTGGTGCCAGTTCATGATGTTGCTTGGACCTTGAAGCATGTGACTTGAAGCTTATTATGTGGCAGAGTTACATGTTTTGACCCCAATAGAGATCAGTGGTGTAGCACTACCCCCACAGGAGCCGCTGGCAACAGGAGCTTGTGGGACACTGAACAGCCACAAGCAATCATCCCCTGTTCCACTGTTTGCAGAGGAGCTAACTAAATTTACCTAGCAGCCTACTCTTAACTAGGGGGGTGCTACAATGGGATAGCCCAAAAAATGCACAAAAAACATGAAAAACCTGCCTTTCTTGAGTGTTTTCTTGCCTAGTAATTTGCTTTCCGTTGGCTAAAAAAAAAAAAAAAGAAAATCATTAAAGCTTGAAATACACAAAAAAAAAAACAACTAAAACAACCACACAAAAGAAAGTTGTAAGAGAACCAAATTTACCCAAATGTTGTGAATGCAGATACTGGACCCTTTCTAATGGCCCCCTTGTATGTGAGGCCACTTTCTGATATTTCTGGCTCCTCCTAGCATATTTGGGTATCAAAGAACAATTGTAGTATAATCATTTATCCGTCCTCGCCCCATGTATTACAACATCTTATTGGAACACTGAAATGACAAGTAACAACTAGCAATACAATTAAAGTATAATTGGGTTTAGCAAGCCAAATACAACATTACAGGCAATCTAGCCCCAAAATATGTTTTGGCGTCCCTTTAAGCAGAGGCAGGGTATGGCTGAAAGGCTGATGCTGTTTCACAAGGAGGTTATATTGTGGCTCTTGTGGTTTTTTATTATTAGGAAAGTCTGCTGAGTTCTCAACACTATGCTGATCCAATTAGAGAATATTCAGGCTCGGGCAGCTCTAACCAGGTCTTTGAAGTTTTTTTTATTCAAAAATTCCTGTTTGCTACCACAGTGCTATAGAAGGGTGTTAAAGAGCAATTTGACTTAAAACACAAATTGTGTTACATAAAGAAGTGATTCATAATGTCCATAGTATGCTTGTGAAAATTCCACCGCTAATGACAAAACTTGGGATCTTTTTTACATTGCATTAACATTGGCTATGTGGTGGTCTACAGCCTGCTTGTCTTCTGTAGCCTCTTCTAATTTTTTTTTTTTAGATCTATTCAATAAGTGTAAAATCAAGTTGATCCTGCCAGAAATCTTGTGAGCTGGTAACCTCTTGTGCTCTCTGTCTGTGCTGCGCCTTTTATCAGTTAATTATTTTCCAGTGATTCTTAAAATGGCTCTAAACTCTGGTTTCCAAAAAGAAAATGTATTTTTAACCCATAAGGCCCCTTTCAGCGGGGTGGACTCTGTCAAGCGAATTTGCCTGCTCTGCGGGGGGTTCTCTCCGCTGATTCTCGCTGAGCAGACGGATGACAGGTCCGCGTCCGCTCCGCAATGCAGAACGGACACAGAAACAGCCCGCTGTTCTCTATGGGGCGGTCAGATGGGAACGGACTGCCTGCCCATTTCCATCTGACTGTCATTCGATCCCATCTGCCAGACAGTTGGGGAATGGATCCCATCCATCTGTTTTTAGCTGACCCGATCGGATTGGATTGCTGGTGGGTGTCCACTGACATCTGCTGCTCCATAGAGAGCTATGGATGCTCTGATCGGGTCCGCCTGAAAACCTGATCGGCCTATCAGTCTGAAAGGGGCCTATAGCCCCATCCATTGTTTTCAGTCTCTTCCAAATCTCCAAATTTGATGTTTTGTTATTTTTGCTGCTGTGATGTGACTTCCTGTTAAAGGGTGGCTATGTTCATTCTCCATGGTCCCGCTGTATGTAGAAATGTAGCCAGCATCTCTTACTCACTCCTGAGATGGACTATGGGATGCAGTGGCGGCTGGTGCTCAAAATTATTGGGGGGGCGCAAACAAACTGAAAAATACTGAAACAAAAACATCAATTGCAGCCTTATTGTGCCATCAATTGCAGCCACTGTGCCCATTATATGCAGCCACTGTGCCATCAAATGCAGCCACTGTGCCCATCATATGCAGATTCTGTGCCCAGCAAATGCAGCCACCTGTGCCCATCATATGCAGATTTTGTGCCCAGCAAATGAAGCCACCTGTGCCCATCATATGCAGCCAACTGTGCACCATCATATGCAGCCAACTGTGCACCATCATATGCAGCCAACTGTGCCCATCATGTGCAGCCAATTGTGCCCATCATGTGAAGCCAACTGTGCACCATCATATGCAGCTACCTGTGCCCATAATATGCAGCCAACTGTGCCCATCATATGCAGCCACTGTGCTAATCATATGCAGACTCTGTGCCCATAATATGCAGCCAAATGTGCCCATAATATGCAGCCTCTGTGCTCATCACATGCAGCCAACTGTGCCCCATCATATGCAGCAAATGTGCCCATAATATGCAGACTTTGTGCTCATCAAATGCAGCCAACTGTGCCCCATCAATTGTAGCCTCTGTGCCCATAATATGCAGCCAACTGTGCTCCATCAATTGCAGCCTTTGTGCCCATCATATGCAGCCACTGTGCCCGCCACTTACCCCAATGTGGTGGCGTGTCAGGCGGCGAACTGTGGGACGGTAGTGCGGCGATGGATGCTGTGTCCTCTGATTCCTCCGTGCGTGTCTTCTTCCTGTATTCCTTGGCGCCAATGGAATCGCCTCTGCCTTCATCCAATCAGGTGCCTGGTATCACATCCTGGCCTCCTGATTGGCTGAGATGCAGTTCTGTGTTAGCAAAGCAAATATTCATTTGCTTTGCTAACACACCTGGGTGCACTGCAAGCGCAATGGTTTGCGCAGTGAACCTTTTTTGAAGCCTATTAGAGCCTATGCTCCAGTCCTTGCAATGCATGAATCTATCCATAGTACACAGAGGGGGTGGCTGGAGAGGGGGGGCCGCGCCCAAGCGCCCATAATGGACGCACCGCCACTGATGGGATGTGCAGTGTGCATAGAGCAGAGCACATGACTGCAACTAACATGCACTTCTTGTTTTAAACAAACAGAAATAAGGAGAAAAAGGAGAGTTTTGGGAGGTCACAGAGGACATTAGAAGGAGGCAAAAAACACAGCAAGAAGCAATTTCAAGAAAAATAGATTTCAGGGCCATTAATTAGTGGATGCATGTGGAATATTTTTACAGAATAAGGATAGCATTTCGTGTCACTTCCTGTCCTAGGGCGACAACGCTGCTCATAAAAGAAAAAAAAAATGACATCTGAGTGCAGTAATTTACAAAAAAAGTCTATATGTGTGAATTGAAATACTGGCAGCTAGAAAAGGATAAAGAATTATTTTACACTTCTGTATAAATGTGCAAAGTTATGCGGCTGTGCGTGTGTAAAAAATGTGCAAAAATTACATTTTCCACATCACTCATTCTACCAGCCTCTGCCAGCAAGATCTTGCCCCAGGCAAAATGGTTACAGTGTTACAGTATATACAGTGCCTTGAAAAAGTATTCATACCCCTTGAAATTTTCAACCTTTTGTCATGTTACAACCAAAAACATAAATGTATTTTTTGGGGGGATTTTATGTGATAGACCAACACAAAGTGGCACATAATTGTGAGGTGGAAGGAAATTGATAAATGGTTTTCAACATTTTTTACAAATGTAGATTGGGGGTCTTGTGGTGTCTTCTGGTGTAGCAATACGCTCTATGTGAACAGTTCATCAGGAGAAGAACTAAAGGTACATCATCCATAGATGCTCCAGCCCTTGTTGATTTGAGCGCTATGCAGATCAATGTGAAATGCTTCCCTTGTCTCTTTACTCCAGAAGATTAATACAAATCTTGTGCATTGAGAATCGGGAGGGGTCTGAATGTGCCAGGAATCCGCACTCTACGCTCCCTTTTTGAGTCTAGGTGTATCAGCGGGTCACTGATAGAAGTAAATCTTATTGTTTCCCTTTTTGCAGGTGCCCAGCAGTTCCCCCCGACACCCATCGGTGCACCCTGACACCCGGCACTGGACTGCATTGACATTTGCTGTCCTCCATGGGCACATATCAGTTGTGCAGGTAAGTTGGAACAAGTCGGCTACAGATGCCTTCTGTAGACATACAATACCATAAAGAGTTCCGCCAACTGAAATGTCATGAGCTGGGGGACTGCAAACCCCCACCTGCAACATTACCATCCCACCTCCACCAGTCATATATGTACACTACCTCTCCTCCTCCAGCAGCTGCAGATACAATATGCCCTCACCGTCCCCAATAGCATCATGTGTGTGTTACCAGTCCATCCTATAGACACACCACTTCATCTCCAGCAGCCATAATCACCCCCCCCTTAATACCTAGCACCCATATAGACACACTGCTTCATCTCTAGCAACCATATTAATACCTAGCACCCACATATACAGTACACACTGATTCATCTCCAGCAACCATAATTACCCCCCCCCCCTAATACCTAGCACCCACAGGGCGGCACAGTGGTGTAGTGGGTAGCACTCTTGTCTAGCAGTAAATAGGGTTGTTGGTTCGAATCCCAACCACGACACTACCTGCCTGGAGTTTGCATGTTCCTGTGCCTTGCGTGGGTTTCCTCCGGGTACTCCGGTTTCTTCCCACACTCCAAAGACATGCTGGTAGGTTAATTGGCCCTGGTATATGAATGTGTGTTAGGGACCTTAGATTGTAAACTCCTTGAGGGTAGGGACTGATGTGAATGTACAATGTATATGTAAAGTGCTGCTTAAATTGACGGCGCTATATAAGTACCTTAAATAATAATAATATATACAGTATACACTGCTTCATCACCAGCAGCCATAATTACCCCCCTTAATACCTAGCACCCATATAGACACACTGCTTCATCTCCAGCAGCCATAATTCCCCCCCCCCCCCCCCCCCAATACCTATCACACACACATATATACACACTGCTTCATCTCCAGCAGTCACAAATACCCCCCCCCCCCCATACCTACCACCCATATATTGTATACACACATTGGCTCATCTCCAGCAGTCATAAATACCCCCCTCCCCAACACCCATGTATACACCCTGCCTCATCCCCATTTGCCATATATACACCTCCCTGGTTAGGTGGTGTCGGCTGGTTCACACCAGATGCAGTCCAGTGTGTTTTAATTCTGCATCAAAAAACACATGGATAGTGTTTAACATGGTTTCCAATGGCCCTAGTTTACACCAATGTAGTTCCAGTGCAGTCAACAAAAGTAAAACATGTTGCATTTTTTTTGTATGGAATACATCTAGAATGTGGCAAAACGGATCAAAACCACACTGGAAGACACATGTCCTAAACTGAGATGAAGAAAAAAAATAGGGAAAAACACACCTAAACGCATTAAAAAAAAACGTGCATGCAGAAACGCATCCTGAATGCAACAGTTGTGGTGTGAACCGACCCTTAGATTTTGGGTAGAGTACGGAATGGTTAGAAACTTAGGCCAGGTTTTCATTGCCATGACAGTAGGTTGTAGAACAAGAGAGCCACATCACTGTTTATTATGCCGTGTACACACGAGCGGACTTTCTGGCGGTCTTTCCGACGGACTTTCTGACTAGGTACGACGGACTTTCCGAACCAACGGACTTGGCCAAACACGATAGGACTAAGTCCGTTCATAAGTCCGTTCGGTTTGAACGTGATGACGTAAACGGGACTAAAAAAGGAAGCTCAATAGCCAGTAGCCAATAGCTTCCCTTGCGTCGTATTTGGTCCGTCGGACCAGCACACAGACAAACAGTTTTCCCAATTTTAGTCCGTCGGACAGATTTGAAACATGTTCTATTTCTAGGTCCGTCGGATTTTTATCCCGAAAAGCTATTGGACTAGCCCACACACTATCGGATTGTCCGCCGGACTAATCCCGTCGGACCTAGTCTGCTGGAAAGTCCGCTCGTGTGTACGCAGCATTACAGATATTCATATAGCGCTGACAGTTTACAGATTGTCAAAAGTAAAAAAAAGGGGGGTTCAAAGAGGAGCCCCTGGTCGGACTTTAAGGCACAGCATTGGGGCTCACATCATGTATATTCTTACATAGATGATTTTTATCTTTTGTCAATGTCCTTGTCATTTTTGTATATGTATTTAATAAAGTTTTTCATATTGTTACTTCGAATATGATCCCTTTGGTTTGCTGTGCCTTAAAGTCTGACCTGGAGCTCCTCTTTGAACCCCCCTTTTTTTTCTTTTGACAATCTAACTTTACGGATGTGGCAATAGGAGTGTTTCCCCTTTATGTTTTGTTCTGACAGTTTACAGAGTGCTTTACATGTTGTACATTCACATCATTCCTTGCGCTCAAACAGCAAGCTAAGGTTCTTATTTCACATTTATACATATACATACTAGGGCCAATTTAGACAGGAGCCAATTAACCTACCAACATGTCTTTGGAGTCTGAGAGGAAACCAGAGTACCCGGAGGAAACCTACACAAGGCACAAAGGGGACATGCAAACTCCATACAAATAGAGTCCTGAGCAGCATTTGAGCCAGGGAACCCAGCGCCTCAAGGCAGAAGTGCTAACCACTGTGCTGCTCCCTAAGTCCAAAATAAGTCCAGAGTCCTAAAACCTGGAATTTATTTTACTTGTGATCAACAGGATAAGCCAACATGTTCCGGGGCTTACAAAGGTCCCTCTTCATCAGGACTGGAGATGACAGAAGATTGAGGTCTGGAATAGACTGCGAGATAAAAGAAATAATGTGAGGCTAATGAAATACCTGTTTCAGCTAAACTTCAGCTGTCCCAATGATATCCGGACCCCTCAAAAGGTCCCTAGGACTAGAAATGAGCCTATTAATCATCATAAACTATCCACCAAATATCACAAAATACTCGTCAGACCAGCGCTCCTCACCTTTCCTACTACACAAGGTGCTCATTGCTGTCTGAGTCCATGCTGGTTAGATTGACCCTTTATTTGTCTTGGTGACCCTTATCAAAGTGATGGGAAATCCAAAATGATACAGTTGCTCCTAGAACAGAAATGGAGAGTAATTCTTCCAATGGTGACACCCATTTCAGTGTCGACTATCTAAAAAGGGATTTTCTGTCATTTACTGCTGAGTCAGACAGGAAATGAAGGGAAATCTCCTTAATGGGACACAGACAGCAAAAGAAACTTTACAGAGTATCTAATCCCTACTCCGTCTACAATGAAATGAACACGTTTTTGTTTGATGTCCTGTGAGGAGGGAAGCTGGCTTGCAATGTCATTGCTCTACACAAATAATGACTGCTGTATACTAGTGAGTGTTCTCTTATTGTGAGCCCAGCCTGATCTCCTTTGCTTTCCTTTTTTTGTTCTCCAGTTACTCCTGGATGCCGGCGTCAGTGTGGAGGGTTCAGCCGGGAACAGCAGAGAAGACAACTATGCAGAGACGCCTTTACAGCTGGCCTCTGCTGCAGGTACTCCTTACATCCACCACTGGCCCAGGGCCGTCTTTAATATTGATTGGACCCTGGGCAAAAATTTTCTTGCCCCCCCCCCCCCCCCCCATGCAATTTCACTCTCCAAATGCTCTGAGACAAACAATAAATAGCAGCTAGACTTAAAATCAGTTTACTGCATCAGATCAGGCAGCAATTGCAATTGGTTGCCAGAGGTTACAGCATATCATTACTGCTTACTGACTGGTTGCTAGAGGTTACAGCACACATTACGGCTCACTGATTAGTTACTAGAGGTTATAGCAAATGATTTCTGCTTTGTTAATTGGTTGCTAGAGATTACTGTACAGTAATACTGCTCACTGATTGGCTGCTAGAGGTTACAGCACATCATCTCCTCACTGCAGGGGGCATGATATAAATATGAATGCCGCCTTTATTTACATATCAATGCCACCGGCCGCAGCTATTTACTTATGAATGCCACCGCTATTTACATATGAATTACGGTTATTTACATGTAAAAACAGGGTCTGCAGGTGAGCCATCTGTACACAACAATAGGGCAGAGCTGGGCAGCATTAGTAGCAGCACTTCACACTGAGATATTGGGACACAGCACAGGACTAAAAGTTTAAAGGACAAGGGCATTTAAACTGGGATAGTTGGCAAGTATGAGGCAGCTGCTTTGGGCACCACAACAATGACAGGGCCCAGGGCAGCTACCCCTTTTGCCCTGCCTTAAAGACTGCCCTGCACCGGGCATCATCACATTTCTGTCACCTTTTCTAACTCTTGACCTGAAACCTGACAGTGTCTGCTATCTGTCAGTGATTCCATTGGTGAGATCTCTGCACTGAATTCCCAGGTCTGCATATCTTCCTTGTTCTTTATAAGGGGTTCCCACCCTCCATGCTGGATTTTTTTCTAAGGTCTCATGCACACTTGAGCTCAAAAACACTGCTTTTCCAGGCATTTTAACTTTTTTTTTCTCTGCCTCTGAATGTACATCTATGTTAGCCTATGTGTTCATGCACACTATAGGCGTTTACAGGAGTTTAGAGTAGGGTTGCACCGATACTAGTATCGGTATCGGTGCCGATACCAAGTATTTGCACAAGTATCGGTACTCGGTACGCAAATGCACCGATACCTGAAACCGATATTTTCAGGCTCGGCTCCTTGAGTTGTCAGTGGGTCTCCCCAGTATTAAAGAAGTCTGGTAATTGGAGCTGTCAAAAAAAAAAAAAGAAGCAGCCGGCAATGTTTATTAACAACAATGTTCAGCCCTGAAACACTAAAATAAAAAGAAACATTGTTTCTTTTTGTATATTTCCGTTTCTTCATCTGCAGATCAAAGGGATGAACAAACGTTCCTCTGCTTAACCCCTTAATAACCCTTAATTTACTCTAATCAGCCTTAATTAACTCCCTATTCTCCTCCATTTAACTATTATTTTCCTACTTTTTTTCTTTTGTTCACGTCTATTTTATAAATGATAAACAATTAAAACTTTTTTTTTGTTTGCTTTGTTACTGAATATTTTTACACATATATATATATTTACATATATTTACACATTTCACATTGAAAAAGTGCTAAATTAAAAAAAAAATCTATTTATTTTATTTGTAAATAACTTTTCAATGCTTTGTACCATTGCTGACAGCTGAAGTTAAAACATAACAGTTGCGGTAGGTATCGGTAATTGATATTGGCGAGTACTCAAAAAAAAGTATCGGTACTCATTGTAAAAAAAATAGTATCGGTGCATCCCTAGTGTAGAGGCAGAAAAAACCCACCAAGTTGCATTCAGGAGAGGAGCTTTTGAGCATAAAAACGCTTAAAAAGACTAAACGCTCATACACATGTATTAACGCTAGGTGTGATTATGCATATTAATACATTCTAATGGGCAGAATAAATTAAAGTAGAACTATAGGCAAAACTTTTTTTTTTTCATTTTGGATAGAGCAAGGAAGAGTATAACCCCAATGTGTCCCATTGCAGAGATTTTCCTTCACTTCCTGTCCTGTAGCCAAACAGGAAGTGAGAGGAAATACCTGCAAATTAAGGGATCTCCTTGGGGACCCCCCAGGTCACCAGAACTAGTGTCCCCATTGGAAGATTTCCCTTCTATTACTTTTCTGGGGACAACCCAAAATTTGGGATCTTCTTTTACTTTCACATTCAATGACAATGGGAAACAGGACAAATAGAGAGGGGGAACCTCCCCCCAATGGGGGAACAGACAGCAATAAAAACTGTCAGGTGTTCTAATCCATCTCCAGTCTATCCAAAACTAGAAAAAAAAGTTTTGCCTTTAGTTATACTTTAATATTCTGGCCAATAGAATGCATTAATGCCAGATGTGCAAATGCTTGTAAATGTGGCTTTGTGATGCGTGTTTCTGCTGTTAAACTCCTGTAGGAGAAAAGGAATCATAGAGATTACAGTGTGCATGTGGCCTTTATGTGGGACACACATGTGAACAGGAAAATCCAAAGCATCCCAGGTGGGCAGAAATCAATGGTGTAACTAGAACCTTGAAGGCCCGGTGCAAGAAACCCTGGTAGTTTCGCACCGATGTCAGTAATTTTTAATTTATTTTTTTACCATCTTTTTATTTTTATTTTTACAGTATTTTTTTTTTTTGTTATTCTCTTAGGAGCCCCATTGGGGGTCTTTGGTGAGATATCAGGAATTTAAACAGACCTCTGATGTTTCACATTTGAGAAAGAAGATTGAGGACACAGCCCTCAATCTCCATCTCTGCAGCCTCAGCTGCACTGAATGAAAGGACAGGAATAGCTGTGTACAGAGCTTCCCATTCATTCACAAACTGAAGCATAGTAAATAGTTTACTATATTTCAGTTATGAATGGACAGAGTCAGTGATCGGTACGAATCACTGACTCTCCATACAGCAAAGGAAGGGGCCGGTAAATGACACATTTACCATCCACTTCCCGGCTCTCCATCCTGACAGATCCCCGGGGAAAGGAGAGCACACAGGAGGGCAGCAGAAAGAAGCTGAATGCCCGCTTCTCCTCCTCTCCCTCCCGCAGGCATTCTGTGGCTGCAGGAGGAAAATGAAGAGATTGCTTCCTCTATATGCAGGCGCCCCCCCCCCCCCTTTCAGGTATACAGGGGGGCTGCATGGGTCACCTGCAGCATGGGGCTGGGTTGCAATTGAGCCCCGTGTAGGTATGCCCTTGTCAGGAATTATGGTAGGGAAATACCTACTGTTTGAGTATCTTAGCCCACCAGGCTCCACTTTGGTGTGGCCAGACCTTTTACATGATACTAGGTCCACTTAAAGGGTATTTGAGATTGACTAACACATGCCAGGGGGCACATCAAAAGTATTTTCTCTATGTAAAGGGTTACATAATGTAATAAATCTCAGAAACCCTGTTCTAGATTTAACAGGAATTTCAGTCTGGCTGATGCTAGCCCTTCCCCCCACCCCTGAACTGGCACCTCCATCTTTGAAAGTCCAGTGTATGCACAGATGTGCCAAAGGGCTCTGCCCAGCCTTTGGGACCTGGCAGAGACCTGCGGTGGCACATGCGCAGACAACATATTTTCAGGATCTCTATATCAGTGTCAACTTGCACATATAAAACCCTGCATGTGCCAAAGGTCTTTGCAGGTCCTGAAGGTTGGGGCATGCACGGAAGCAAGCACAACGCCATTCCCAAGAGGAAAGAGGAAATGCTGCGCTGAACAAAGTCCGAAGCAATTAAAATAAAAAATGTATCCAGTTGTGAAAGATGGAGGGTTCTGGAGCTAGGTGCAAATATTTTCTGCTTTATTAATTAAGCAGTTATTTATGGAAGAGCTATGAGGTTTTGACTCTGGGCTCCCCTATTTTGGAAGACCCATAAGAGGGCAGTATTATAGTTTGTATTTATTACCTCTCCTGGAATAATGATATACAGGGAATAGTGTACATATGGATAAGGGAGTAGGCTTGTAGTTGTGCCAGTTGTCTGCAGCAGGACTTCATTTCTGATCTTCTTTGTAGGTAACTATGAGCTGGTCAGTCTGCTCCTGGACAGAGGAGCCGATCCCCTCCTGAACATGCTGGAAGCCGGTCGGGTCTCTTCCTCGCTACATGAAGACATGAACTGCTTCAGCCACTCAGCCGCACATGGGCACAGGTACGAACCCAGGGAATTCAACACTTCCACTTCTAGAAGACTCTCTGGCTTTGGCCCTGCTCTTACCTGTATGGTTCTAAAATCAAATGTAATTAATCAGGAACATTTATTTTCTGTAAATATTTAGTGAACATTTCTAAATCCTAATGCTGCGTACACACGATCGGATTTTCCAACAACAAATGTTCGATGGGATCTTGTTGTGGAAAATTTCGACCGTGTGTCGGCTCCATCGGACATTTTTTGTCGGGATTTCCGACAACAAAAATTTGAGGGCTGGTTCTCAAATTTTCCGACAACAAAATCCGTTGTCGGAAATTTCGAACGTGTGTACACAATTCCGACGCACAAAATTCCACGTATGCTCGGAATCAAGCAGAAGACCGGCACTGGCTATTGGACTTCATTTTTCTTTGCTTATCGTACGTGTTGTACGTCACCGCGTTCTTCACGTTCAGAATTTCCGACAACATTTGTGCGACCGTGTGTATGCAAGACAAGTTTGAGCCAACATTCGTCAGAAAAAAATCCAAGGATTTCGTTGTCGGAATGTCCGATTGTGTGTACGCAGCATTACTTTCCCAGGCAGCCTCTGTTGTGTGTGTCTGCGTGTGTGTGTATATATATATAGCAATGGACACCTCAATATATAACGTCTTGCTTTCAAATTGTAAAACAATATACCTCCATGTCACAGGTCTGAGCAATTAAACAGCACTCCAAACATGGAGGAAATACTAGATAGGTATCTCCATTTGGAGTCCCCTTCAGACTTCCCCCTTACATCAGGTGTCCCCATCACAGTTCCCCTTACATCAAATGTCCCCATCTAAGTTCCCCATTACATCAGGTGTCGCCATCAGAGTTCCCCCTTACATCAAATGTCCCCATCAGAGTTCGCCATTATATCAGGTGTCCCTGTTAGAGTGCCCCGTACATCAAATGTCCCTGTCAGTGTTCCCCTTTATATCAGGTGTCCCCATCAGAGTTCCTTCCCCCTTACATCAGGTGTCCCCATCAGAGTTCCCCCTTACATCAGGTGTCCCCATCAGAGTTCCCCCTTACATCAGGTGTCCCCATCAGAGTTCCCCCTTACATCAGGTGTCCCCATCAGAGTTCCCCCTTACATCAGGTGTCCCTTTCAGCTCTGAGCACATACTGTATATGCATAACACAGAATAATGCAGAAAAAAATGAAGAATAAAAGACAGTGAAGCTGAGCAGATTATATCCCACCATTCACATGTCACTGTCCACATTTTTGCTTCTGCATAAGGCTAGGTTCACATCTACAATGCTGTAAAAAAGTATTTGCTCCCTTTCTGATTTTTTATTTTTGTTTTGCATATTTGTCACACTTAAATGACTCAGATTATCAAACAAATTTTATTATACAGAGATAACCTGAGTAAATACAAGATGCAGTCTTTTAATGATGGTTTCCTTTATTAAAGCAAAAAAACTGTCCAAACCTGCCTGGCTTTATGTGAAAAAGTAATGGCCCCCTAAACCTAATACCTGGTTGTGCCACCCTTGGTGGCAACAACTGCAGTCAAGCGTTTGCGATAACTGGCAATGAGTCTTTCACATTACTGTGGAGCAATTTTGGCCCACTCTTCTTTGCAGAATTGTTTTAATTCAGCCACATTGGAGGGTTTTCCAGCATGAACGGCCTGTGTAAGGTCATTATACAGCATCTCAATTGGATTTAAGTCCGGGCTTTGACTAGGCCACTCCAAAACCGAAATTTTGCTTTGTTTGAACCATTTAGAGGTGGACTTGCTGTTGTGTTTCGGATCATTGTCCTGCTGCGTAACCCAAGTGCACTTGAGCTTGCAGTCATGAACTGATAGCCGGACATTCTCCTTTAGGATTTTCTGGTAGAGCTCAGAATTCATGGTTCCATCAATTTTGGTAAGTCATCCAAGTCCTGAAGCTGCAAAGCAGCCCCAGACCATCACGCTACCACCACCATGTCTGATTGTTGGTATGATGTTCTTGTTATGAAATGCTGTATTCGTTTTATGCCAGATGTAACGGGACGCACACCTTCCAAAAAGTTACATTTTTGTCTTATCAGTCCACAGAATATTTGCATAAAAGTCTTGGGGATAATCAAGATGTTTTTGGTAAATGTGAGATGAGCCTTTGTGTTCTTTTTGGTCAGCAGTGGCTTTGGCCTTGGAACTCTCCCATGGATGCCATTTTTGCCCAGTCTCTTTCTTATTGTTGAATCATGAACACTGATCTTACCTGCGGCAAGTGAGGCCTGAAGTTCTTTTAGATGTTGTTCTGGGTTCTTTTATGACCTCCTGGATGAGTCCTCGTCATGCACTTGGAGTCATTTTTGTAGGCCGGCCACTCCTGGGAAGGTTCACCACTGTTCCGAGTTCTCTCCATTTGTGGATAATGGCTCTCCCCGGGGTTCACTAGAAATGGCTTTGAAACACTTCCTAGACCGATACGTGTACATTACTTTGTTTATAATCTGTTCTTGAATTTTTTTTTAGATTGTGGCATGATATGTGGCTTTTTGTGATCTGTTAGCGTGCTTCACTTTGTCAGACAGCTTCTATTTATGTGATTTCTTGATTCAACAGGTCTGGCAGTAATCAGGCCTGGGTGTGGCAAGTGAAATTTAACTCAGCTTTCCAAAAAAAATTGTGGTTAATCACAGTTCATTCATGATTCAGCATGGGAGGGGGCAATTACTTTTTCACATGGGGCCAGGCAGGTTTGAACAGCTTTTTTCCCTTAATACATGGAATAATAATTTAAAAACTGCATCTATGGATTTACTCGGGTTTTCTTTGTGTAATATTAAAATTCGTTTGATGATCTGAATAATTTAAGTCTGAGAAATATGCAAAAAAATAAAAAATAAATCAGGAAGGGGGCAAATACTTTTTCACAGCACTGTATGTGAGTGTGGGACTTCATGTAAACCTTATGTGTTCCCACACTTGCAGCAAAAATGCACTGCTGTTTAGCAAACGCACAGGGGGCCATTACTTCTTAATGGCACCCCCACGCATCGGAAACCACAGCACGTTTTCCCGTGTGCAGAAGCACATAGCACGAGGTTTCTGTGTGGCTGCTGTTGATAAAGGGAGTAGGGACCTTTTCCCTGCGTTTTCCTGCAGGTACAGCAGCCAATTCAAATAAATGCGACCGCAGGGAAACCGCAGTTGTGTGAACCTAACACAGACAGAGCAAACGCGGGCACATGTATCATAAGCAGGAATAGCATACAGTCACTCTTCTCTATCTGTGCATCAGACCGAGTTTAATATATTATTATCATTGAATATATTATAATCATTGAATATATAAATATATATAATCATGCTAAATTAATAGCAGTATTTGCTTTGTGTTTAGTTTAGAGAATAGATTGACCGACAGGCAGCCAGAATGTTTCATATTGTAACTTTGTAATGTAACAAAGCAATTTATTTTAGTTATATTGGACATTCCAACTACAGTATTTGTGATGGAATTTTGCTGTATTTGTGATGGACGCTCCCCATATAGTGTAGCACTAGCGCCATCTACTGTTTGAAAAAAATGGTAGCAGCCTATGCCAAAGCAAAACCTGAACCACACAGTATTACAGTATATAGGGCATATTTTATTTTGACAAATAAAACTGATGAACTTATTATTATTCCATTTTGTGGTCATTTCCCCCAGAGCTAGCGTGTAATTGTCCCCTGTTCTGTTTTTATAATCTGCCAAATCATTTACATAGTTGGACCATGTTATTATTTGTATAATTACATAGCCAGGTTGAAAAAAGACACAGGTCAATCTAGTTCAACCCTAAAAAATACAATCCCACATACACAATCCTAGACCAACAGTTGATCCAGAGGAAGGTTAAAAAACCCCAGCAAAGCTATTTATTACCGGTGTTTATATAGCGCTGATAATTTACGCATCACTTTACATATTTTACATTCACATCACTCCCTGTCCTTGGGGAGCTCACAATCTAAGGTCCCTGTCTCACATACATACACATACTAGGGCCAATTTACACAGGAGCCAGTTAACCTAGCAGCATGTCTTTGGCATATCGGAGGAAACCCACACAAGCACAGGGAGAACATGCAAACTCCATGCAGACAGTATCATGGTTGGGATCCTAACCAATGACCCTATTGCTGCTAGGCAGAAGTGCTAACCACCAAAGCCACCTATGCTTTATTGTCAGTATCATATCTTACGTTGTTGCTTCAGCACCCAAGTGTTCCATAAATTTATTCTAAAATAATCGGTAACCGGAGACACTGTCTCTTATCTGAGCTTTCAGTGCTGAACAAGACTTCAAGAATAAATGTGTTCATACGAAGTCTCACCATAATCATGTGATTCAACTATCCAATCAAGTTGTATCCAATCAGGCAGACCCTTGCATTGCATACTTGTTGGTAGACCCAAAGAAGATCGTACAATCAGATAGGGCTGGGCAAAAAATAATTTAAATCTTGAATCGAGTTGAGAGGTCAAATCGATTCAAAATTTAAGCAAATCGATTTTTTTTTTAGATTTTTTTTTTTCACCGTGCCCGCAGCTCCTCAGGACCGGCGGGGTGTCCAAAAAAAAAACTCGATTCGAATCGTGAACCGAATTTTTCGCAGATTTTTTTTTTTTTGTGAAAATCGCCCAGCCCTACAATCAGACTGTAATGTGTGCGTTTAACTTAAGCACCAGAACAATCTCAGCCACCAATCAGAATCAGACGTGCACTGAAAGTTTGCATCTAGCTGGGGGCAAAAGAAGTGCTCCAGCTCCTAGTTAGAACAGGTTCACAGTTCATAGTTTCCTGCTGAGCTTTAGCTTCCGTAGGCTCCTGCACATATCTGTATTTTTATTATGTTCCTATATATTGGCGGTAGAGATCAGACCACATTCACTCTCTTCTTCCTTCTAGGAATGTCCTGCGTAAACTGCTGACTCAGCCCCAGCTCTGTACAGGAGATGTCCTCTCCCTGGAGGAGATCCTGGCGGAGGGGGTGGAGAGTGACACCTCCAGTACCGGCAGCTCAGATCAGGGCCCTATCCGACTCTGTAAGACCCGAATGAAGGCACTGCAGGAAGCTACTTACTACAGCTCAGAACATGGCTATCTGGACATCACGATGGAGCTACGCGGCCTCGGTAAGATTCTGCCAGACCATGATCCACACATCCTCCCCATATTTGCCATACAAGTTTGTGTGGCACTCGTGTGACTATGCCAGCACAGAGCACTGGAGTGATATGCCAGCTTAGCACATTGGAGCATTGTGCCAGCATAGAACAATGGAGCATTGTGCCAGCATAGAACAATGGAGCATTGTGCCAGCATAGAACAATGGAGCATTGTGCCAGCATAGAACAATGGAGCATTGTGCCAGCATAGAACATTGGAGCATTGTGCCAGCATAGAGCACTGGAGTATCAGTAAGCATTAAGGCTTCGTTCATACGGGCAGGCTTTAGTGTACACCCATCCGAGGGCTGTGTCTACCTGCATGGGGATGTACAGGTGTTACACACATTCCCATGCAGGAAGTCCTATTCGGGTAAATTGGGAAGCAGTGGCTGCATGGACACACGGCTCCCAATTTGACATCCATGCAGGTGCATGTACATGGAACACAGGGCTGTGCACCCACATGGGTGTCAAATTGGGAGTAGCGGTTGTGTCCGTGTAGTTGTTGCAGCCCTATTTACATGACTGGAACTGCCTACACTGGGATGCATGGAACACCTGTACATCCCCATGCGGGGAGACTCGGCCCTCGGATGGGTGTACACTGTAGTATGCCTATGTGAATGAAGCCTTATAGGGCGTACACACGGTCGGACTTTGTTCGGACATTCCGACAACAAAATCCTAGGATTTTTTCCGACGGATGTTGGCTCAAACTTGTCTTGCATACACACGGTCACACAAAGTTGTCGGAAAATCCGATCGTTCTAAACGCGGTGACGTAAAACACGTACGTCGGGACTATAAACGGGGCAGTGGCCAATAGCTTTCATCTCGTTATTTATTCTGAGCATGCGTGGCACTTTGTCCATCGGATTTGTGTACACACGATCGGAATTTCTGACAACGGATTTTGTTGTCGGAAAATTTTATCTCCTGCTCTCCAACTTTGTGTGTCGGAAAATCCGATGGAAAATGTCCGATGGAGCCCACACACGGTCGGAATTTCCGACAACACGCTCCGGTCGGACATTTTCCATCGGAAAATCCGACCGTGTGTACGGGCCATTACAAGCAAAAATCAGCCACAAATCATAACGTGCAGGGGAACCGGACTATGTAGTGATAAAAAAGTGTGAGATTTCAGGTTTTAAGTCGACCACACAGGATTGAACAATCCCCTTTACCAACCACAATAAAGTGTAAAGCTGGCCATACACTATACAATCTGATCATACAATTTCTGTATAATCTCCTTTCAGGCAGGCCCTCATACTACATAGATGATGGTAGATCTAAAGGAGATTGTACAATCAGATTGTAGAGTGTGTGGTCACCTTAAATGGGTTCTAAAAGCTGAAGGTTTTTTACCTTCATGCATTCTCTGCATCAAGGTAAAAATCCTTCTGAGTGCAGCGCCCCCCCCCCCCCCCAGCCCCCATTATAATTAATTGAACCTGATCTTGATCCAGTGATGTGCATAAGAGCAGCAGCTCTCTCCCTGCTCATTGGCTCAGACCCAGCAGCGGGAGTTATTGGCCCTCTCTGCTGTCAAACACAGCCAGTGAGGAGGGAGCAGGGGGGCGGGGCCGAGCTGCGATCTGAGCCAGGAGGGCCGGTGGGGGACAGATTTTGATTCGATGCAAGAAATCTGGACGTTTGCCCGCTGTGGTCATTTTTTCATACTTCAGCTCTGCTTTGTCTTTGTAAAACTAATGCCGCGTACACACGAGCGGACATTACGGCGGACTTTGCCCGGCGGACTGGATTTCGTCGGACAATTCGATGTGTGTGGGTTCCAGCGGACTTTGTTTTCTCAAAAGTTCGACGGAATTAGATTTGAAACTTGTTTTAAATTTATCCGTTGAAATCGAGTCCGGTCGAAAAGTCCGCCGTCTGTATGCTAGTTCGACGGACAAAAAGCCACGCTAGGGCAGCTATTGGCTACTGGCTATGAACTTCCTTGTTTTAGTCCGGTCGTACGTCATCACGTACGAATTCGACGGACTTTGGTGGATTGTGTGTAGGCAAGTCCGTTCATTCACAAAGTCCGTCGGAAAGTACGTCGAAAAGTCCGCCGGGCAAAGTCCGCCGTAATGTCCGCTCGTGTGTACGCGGCATTAGGCTTCTTGCACACAGTGTAATCGCATACCCAGGATATGCTGCTGCTGCAAACAGCTGTCCATTGAGATGCATTAGAAGATGCATTGTGGGTTGTATAGAACACCTGCATGTGCGGGAGAGGGGGTGCTCTACACAACCTGCGCTGTATCTTCTAATGCATCTCAATGGGCAGCTGCATTATGCATCAGGGGGTCCTAGGACAACATGCACCAAGCACACACCATCTGTGTCCGGAACATTTGTCTGTGCGGTTTACAAAACCACATACAGCTGCATCTTCTAATTAATTCTTAAGGGCGACTGTACGCAGCAGAAGTGGGCCCTGGGAAAGCGATTACGCAGGATTTGCATGCTGTACGTCCATGTACGTGAAGCCTTACTGTTCATGGTGACAGCTGCAGACATCTTTTCCCCTCTCTGTTTTCTACAGAAAGTGAATTCTTGTTTTTAACGAAAAACTATAATGGTTTGGGGTCATGTTAATTGGTTTACAGTTATTCATTGTTTTAAGCATTTTTATATATTCTTTAACCTTTTTTAAAATTATTATTATACAGAGAGTTTAAGTTTTTAAACTCTTTCCTTTGCAAATGAACATTTAAAACAGGGTGCACCCATGACACAGAATTTTTGGGACACTATGGGGTCTATTTATTAAAAAAAATTTCAAACATTTGCACAACAGCAACAAAATTGTCATATTTTTTTCTAATACGTTTATTTTTTATAATGATTAGCACCATCTAGTGGCAATAATGTGGCATTTTCCTGATTGGGTTATTTATTATAGCCACTAGACAGAACTTAAAATTATAAGAAATCATATTAGACTAAACACATTGACATTTAAATGCTGCTGTACAAACATTTGTCACATTCATACAATGCCAGTATGCTTTTGTTTTAATGTTTTTAGAAAAAAACCTCCAATATTCCTTTATGTATTCTAGGGGTGCCATGGAAGCTGCATGTATGGATCGAGTCCCTGCGGACCTCTTTCAACTACTCACACCGATCCATTATGGAGAACCTGCTGCAAGAGTTCACCAGCATACGGGAGGAGGATTATAACGAGGAGCTCATTAACGAGGGCCTTCCTCTTCTGTTTACCATATTCAAGACCACTAAGGTGAGAATCGTTCATATCCTGAGCCTCATGGGGAAGTACCTGTTCAGAGACCCATGGAATGCGGTACGTTACCAGGACTCAAAAACTTTCTTTTCACCATTTTATTGTAAAAACATCAGGTCTGTAAGTCAGGTAGGTTGGCATTGACTTTTTGTGTCATTAGGCTTTCACAATAAAATGGTAAGAAGAGCATTTTGGAGTGCTGGTGACTACATTCCACTGGATTCTTCAATGGTGCCACCCGTTGTGTCATTTCCAGAACCCACCGTCCTGATTGAAATAATATATACATGTGCTAAAATCCCAATAGCTTTTACATGTATATAATCCATCAGGTGCTAAAGGAGTGTTACCACTAAAAAAATCTGCATGAACACTCTGCACACTGCTATAAACCCTTTCTAGCAAACTGCAAAAAAAAAAACCTGGGATTTTTAGTTCACATACATTGCAATGCATGTTTAAGCCGGCCAACTGTGTCAAAGTAATCCCTCTCTTGCCAGTCTCTACTCTACTCTACTCTACTCTACTCTACTCTACTCTACTCTACTCTACTCTACTCTACTCTACTCTACTCTACTCTACTCTACTCTACTCTACTCTACAAAATACAAATGCTCCAGTGGATATAGTGTCATTATGGGGCAAGAAGATACGAGTTGGAGGAGAGCTACAAGGTTCAGGTCTTGTCTCTGACCTTCAAGATATACCTGTGCTCCAATCCCAATAGTTTATAAATGTATATAATCCATCAGGTTCCACTGTCCTAATTGGTCACATGCTAAAAGGGGTCTAGCTCACAAAAGGACAATTAAAGCAGAGCTCCACCCAAAAGGGGAAGCTCTGCTTATTTGCCCCCCCCCCCCCCTTCCCCCTCCTCTGCCACATTTGGCACCTTTCGGGGGAGAATGGGTATCTGATTTTGACAGGTACCCGCTCCCACTTCTGGCTGACTTCACATCGGCAAACTCATCCGGAAGTTCTGCCCTTTAAGGTTCCTGCACACATATTGCAACGCGATCATTACATTTTCCATTTGATCTTTTTTTTTTTTTTTTATATAGCCATTGTGGTGTATTTGAAATTGTGTTAAAAAAACATCCTCCTGTACATCGGCTTTACCAATTTCATTTATATACATAGCTGAACACGATTTTTTATTTTTTTTGTCAGAAAAAACTTTATTAGGTTCCGGAACTTTATACCGGTTCCAGAACTAAACAAATATCCAATCGCTTCAGTTCGAACAAGATATTTACGAAGTTCTAATGCTAGCCATACACAATACGCAAAATCGGCCGAAATTAGGTCATTTGGACAGTTCGTACATTTTTCGGCCAGTTAAAGGGCACAAATCGGTAATCAGTTGTGATGTTTTTGAGCCAAAAAAAAAACAAAGGACGAGTTTGGAAATTTTCTGCCGAACGAACAATAAAAAGAAAGGTTAATGTGTTTCTCATCCAAACTGTTTGCATTAGATATATGTGAAAAAACAAAGAACAGATTCATTTATGTCCATTGAACGATGTATCGGTCATTAAATGATGGCACTATCGGTTGCTCTCATGGCCGAGTGTTCGTTTTTCGCAAAAGGAGTTTGAACGATTTTTTGTATACTTTTTACTTTTTAGGGGCCTTCATGCTCAGAGCTTAACAGAACAAGTTTTTTTTTTTTTGAGCAGAGAGAGCTTTGTGATTGGAGGAGAGCAGGACATGACCAGGTCCTCTCCGCCAACTTCAGAGTCCTGGGTCCATCGCTATGCTTATAAAGGTGCAGTGGACCAACCAAATCACTGCCTTTAAATAAGGCCCGTAGTTTTTTTCTTTAGTCCCCAAGATACATAAGAATAAAAAAAATGGAATATCAGTATTAGTTGGAATTAACTGATAATATAAGTACATTGTAATACAACGCGTTTTTCTGTCTGTTCTGCAGAGTGACGCTGTGTCGCAGCAAGTGACTGCCATCTTTGCTCATAGCTATGGAGACAGCCCAATTCCCAAGATTCCTGATATACACAGGGCCCTTCCCGCTCGGCTTGGTGAGAGCTGCAAGTCCTGCTAATAAGATGTATGTGCTTCTAGTATGGGGGTCTCTGATTAATACCATGTTGTCTGACAGATCCCCACTTCCTGAACAACAAGGAGATGGCGGACATCACATTCCTGGTGGAAGGAAAACTCTTCTATGCTCATAAGGTCCTCCTGGTTACGGCCTCCAACAGGTAATGTAGTTTAGCTGTAGCAGTATAGTTCCAGATACATATATCTAGCAACTTCCAGTAATAGTAATGAGGGAGGAGAAGACTTTTGGCTCTCCTTGCAGTCCTCCCTACAATGTATTTCCATGTCAGGTGGCGCTCTTATTCCAGAGCTTTATGTGACCCATTGTACAGAACAGAGAGTCCGAGATGAAATGGTTAGTGACTCTTGGGGCCCTCTCTTTTTGTCCTATTGACTGTTATTACCTATAGCAGTGGTCTCCAATCAACAGGCTTTTGCTTGCCTTTATCCGGCCCTTGAAGGCACCACTGCCACTGACACCAACAATGGGGCACTGCTCCTCCCACTGACACCAACAATGGGGCACTGCTCCTCCCACTGACACCAACAATGGGGCACTGCTCCTCCCACTGACACCAACAATGGGGCACTGCTCCTCCCACTGACACCAACAATGGGGCACTGCTCCTCCCACTGACACCAACAATAGGGCACTGCTCCTCCTACTGACACCCACAATGGGGCACTGTTCCTCCCACTGACACCAACAATGGAGCACTGTTCCTCCCACTGACACCAACAATGGAGCACTGTTCCTCCCACTGACACCAACAATGGAGCACTGTTCCTCCCACTGACACCAACAATGGGGCACTGTTCCTCCCACTGACACCAACAATGGAGCACTATTCCCCCACTGACACCAACAATGGAGCACTGCTCCTCCCACTGACACCAACAATAGGGCACTATTCCTTCCACTGACACCAACAATAGGGCACTATTCCTTCCACTGACACCAACAATGGAGCACTGCTCCTCCCACTGACACCAACAATAGGGCACTATTCCTTCCACTGACACCAACATTGGGGCACTATTCCTTCCACTGACACCAACGATGAGGCATAATTCTTTCCACTAACAACAAAAATGGGGCATTATTCTTCCCACTGACACCAACTATTTCTCCCCCTAATACTAAAGATCAGATATTGTTACTCATTAAACTGGCCTTTCTTTAGAAAGTTTGGAGACCCCTGACCCAGAGTAAAAGGAAATCCTAAATTAAATTTTAGGATGTCACCAGAACAAGAACAGAGGGGAAATTTTCTAGTGAGGAGCCAGTTCTGGTGACAACCTCATTCTGGAGGGATTTCCTCTCACTTCCTGTTGTAGCTATGGGACAGGAAATGAAGGTAAATCTCCCCAATGGTACAAAGATGGAAAAACACACTGACAGGAGTTATAACCCTCCCTAATCAATCCAAAAAGAAAAAGGTTTTGCTTTTAGTTCTACTTCATGTTGGCCATTGGGTTGCCTATCAGGTCTATCAGATAGGCTGCCTAAAAGCCAAATTAAAGAGACCCTAACACCAACCTAAAAAATGCAACCGAAAGTACTGAAAATCAAGGATTTTAAATGCTAACTTGCAGTGTTTTCCTTGCTATACTTTTTTTTTTTTACTACTCCAGGAAGAGTCCTATCCCTAGCACTGCCCCCTCCCTCCTTGCATGTCATAGCCCTCTCCTCTTCTAGGAGTGTCTAATCACTCTCTGTGCTGGCCCAGCTCCTCCATGTCTCCCATCAAATCCCTAACAACATTCTAGGTAGCGTCCAGGGTGGAAGAAGTCAATGAATATTATAGAGTTGGGATTGGCAATGTCGGGCAGTGCTGTGGTGAAACTACAAATCCTATCATGCCTGTGACTGTAAGTCTTGCAATGCCTCCTGGGACTTGTAGTTTCAACAGATGAAGTACTGAGGATCCTTGTTTTAGAGTGTCTCTTGAGTGACAGCTCATAGTTTCCCGATGGCGGTACCTAGCAGCAGTCTCGGGTGTCTTTGGATGCCTAAAATATGATTATATAATCTTTCAGACGATTTTTGTAGAGATGAATGGTCTGGAGACAGGGTCTCTTCAAGAGGTTTGCACTGCAGGCTAGCAACACTGCTATTAATTGCGAGGCATACGGCTTATGCCCCTTTTACACCGACAAAGTCCGCCTGCTCAGCAGGGGATCTCTCCGCTAAACAGGCAGATGACAGGTCCGTGTCCGCTCCGCTGATTCAGAGCGGACACGGACACAGCCCGCTGTTCTCTATGGGGCGGTAGGATGGAAATGGATCACCTGTCCGTTTCCATCTGACTGTCAACCGATCCCTCAGAGGGATGAAGAACAGATCCCCATCCGTCTGTTTTTAGGATAGGACAGGATTGGATGTCGGCAGGTGTCAAATGACACATGTCCTTTGACATCCTCCGCTCCATAGAGAGCAATGGATGGTCCGATCGGGTCCACCTGAAAAACTGACAGGCATACCTGATCAATCCATCTGTGTGAAAGGGACCTTTGCGTTGTAGCTTGCAACAGGAAGTGCTGGTACTGGCAGGATCTCCAGGCAAGAAACTTTGCAACAAATTTACACATTTTTATAAATTTCTTTTATATTCTAAAAATAGATTTGGGTCTACATACACATTGTAGGAGATTTACTAAAACTGGAGCACGCAGAATCTGGTGCAGCTCTATATAGAAGCCAATCGGCTTCCAGGTTTTTTTTTTGGCAAAGCTTAATTGATCAAGCTGAAGTTAGAAGCTGATTGGCTACTATGCACAGCTACACCAGATTTAGCAGATCTCCCACGTTAACACACAATAAATGTCATATGGGTCTTTAGGGTCCTTTCACATGCTTTTGTGTTAAAGAAAAATAAAGCGCCTGAAAAGCTCACGTTGCTGTGAAAAAAATCCTTTGGAGCGCTAAAAAAAAAAAAATACACCTTCCCATTGAAAGCAGTGGAAAAAGCTGTAAAATTGCCGAAAAAACATGCCAACGATGCGTTTTTGGTGCAGTTTTTAGGGTCACATGTCCACCGCAAACTTGGCAAAATTGCATATGCGTTTTTGCAACGGATCAGTGTGTAAGTGCCCTAAGTGATTAGATGTACGCCTACATTAATTGGTCTTATTTGTTTTCAATTTAGATAAGATCCTTAAAGTATATTATTATTATTATTATAATATTTTTTTTGTTTTAGGTTTAAATCTTTGCTGAATTCTCTAAGCGATGGAGACGATTCTTGCCCCACAATTGAAATCACAGATGTTAAGTACAGCATTTTCCAGGTATGTACGCTTCCTGCATAGAAAAGTCCTAAACATTCCCCATTGGTTTGAAGGGAATATTTAAAAAGCCTGTGCAAACATAACGAATGTTGAAGTAGGAGGATATCGCTGCCTGCCTTATTATAATATCAACTTTGTCAGCAAGGTCAGAGCTACCCTTAAAAGATAACTCCATCTTTATGGTAATGTTTCATGTTAAACCCATCTGTAGGGTGTAATGTGAAAAATGGTCACATTCTGCACAACCACGTCCTTCATTCCAGGATCTGTGAAAGAAAACGTTACAAGTCCCATCTGCCACCCTGGCAATGGTACTGTGCTTGTCAATGGAGCACAAGCGCTGTAACATTATCACACCTGTAGTCCATTACATACTTTCTTCACTGAAGGTCTGTATCTCTAGATGGGCCTATGGCTGGAGGAATAGTCTGCAGGATCCAAAGCACTGCACTGATTGCAGTTGCATGGCTTTGTAGACTTCAATGCAAAATAAATATATTAAAAAATAAAAAAATATATATATATAATATACATACACAGTTGTGCTCATAAGTTTACATACCCTGGCAAAATTTATGATTTCTTGGCCATTTTTCTGAGAATATGAATGATAACCCAAAAACTTTTCTTTCACTCATAGTTCGTGTTTGGCTGAAGCCATTTATTATCAATCAACTGTGTTTACTCTTTTTAAAAGTTTACATACCCCAGTTCTTAATACCGTGTATTGCCCCCCTTTAACATCAATGACAGCTTGAAGTCTTTTGTGGTATTTGTGGATGAGGCTCTTTATCTTCTCAGATGGTAAAGCTGCCCATTCCTCTTAGCAAAAAGCCTCCAGTTCCTGTAAATTCTTGGGCTGTCTTGCATGAACTGCACGTTTGAGATCTCCCCAGAGTGGCTCAATGATATTGAGGTCAGGAGACTGAGATGGTCACTCCAGAACCTTCACTTTATTCTGCTGTAGCCAATGACAGGTCGGCTTGGCCTTGTGTTTTGGATCATTGTCATGTTGGAATGTCCAAGTACATTGATGATGATTGATTGATGAATGCAAATGTTCCTCCAGTATTTTTGATAACATACTGCCTTCATCTTGCCAGTAATTTTGACCAAATTTTCTGTGCCTTTGTAGCTCACACATCCCCAAAACATCAGCGAACCACCTCCGTGTTTCACAGTAGGAATGGTGTACCTTTCATCATAGGCCTTGTTGACTCCTCTCCAAATGAAGCGTTTATGGTTGTGGCCAAAAAGCTACATTTTGGTCTCATCACTCCAAATGACTTTGTGCCAGAAGGTTTGAGGCTTGTCTCTGTGCTGTTTGGCATATTGTAAGCAGGATACTTTGTGGCATTTGCGTGGTAATGGCTTTCTTCTGGCGACTCGACCATGCAGCCCATCTGTCTTCAAGTGCCTCCTTATTGTGCCTCTTGAAACAGCCACCCCACATGTTTTCAGAGAGTCCTGTATTTCACCTGAAGTTATTTGTGGGTTTTTCTTTGCATCCCGAACAATTTTCCTGGCAGTTGTGGCTGAAATTTTAGTTGGTCTACCTGACCGTGGTTTGGTTTCAACAGAACCCTTCATGTTCCACTTCTTGATTAGTGTTTGAACACTGCTGATTGGCATTCTCAATTCCTTGGATATCTTTTTATATCCCTTTCTTGTTTTATACAGTTCAACTACCTTTTCCCGCAAATCCTTTGACAATTCTTTTGCTTTCCCCATGACTCAGAATCCAGAAACATCAGTGCAGCTCTGGATGAAAGATGCAAGGGTCTGTCAGGAGTCCAGAAACTCATTGACCTTTTATACATACACACTAATTACAAGCAAACCGATCACAGGTGAGGATGGTTACCTTCAATAGCCATTCAAACCCTGTCAACTTGTGTGCATGTTATCAGGCCAAAATCACCAGGGTATGTAAACTTTTGATCAGGGTCATTTGGGTAGTTTCTGTTGTCATTATGATTTAAAAAGAATAAACACATTTGATTGATAATAAATGGCTTCAGCCAAACACTAACCATGAGTGAAAGAAATGTTTTTGTGTTATCATTCATATTCTCTGAAAAATGGCCAAGAAATCATAAATTCTGCCAGGGTATGTAAACTTATGACCACAACTGTGCATGTAGGTAAAGCTGAAGTTTGTGTCCCTAATTTTTACATAGTTACATTGCTCCAACTAAGCTTGGGCCATTGTAAGTATGTATGCGCCATACCTGTGGGATCCCCATGGAAACTGAAAATCACTGTAGTATATAGTAGACATCGCTACTCCAGTGATCTCCGCTAGCTTCTGGGTATCGTGCCAAGCGGCTGTCCTGCTGCACTGTGAGCATAGAAGGTCACTTGTTCGGCCTGGGCACCATTTAGGGTACACTTTGCATTATCTAATTGAATGCAAGGCATTCTCTGATTGGACAAAATGGAGGGGCCAGGGTGGTGACATCATGATCGCCACCTTGTCCAATCGGAGAACATTCATTTAAAAAATGCAAAGTGTTCTCTGCATGTTGCCCATGCCAAGAAAGCAACCTCCTGTGTGCAGTAAGAAACAAGGCAGCTGGTTGGCACAAGACCCCGAAGATAGTGGAGATCAATGGAGTAGCGGTGTCTAATACAGTGATTTCCCGCTTCTAGAGGGGTCCCACAGGTATGGCACATACAAACTTACATTGGTCCAAGCTGATCCAATATAAATATGTATATATTGCCATATCTAAACTTCAGCTGTAACCTTTAAAATAAAATTCTAATTGCTTAGGGTTGCCAGATCTACCCATAAGAGGGATGACACCCTGGTGGGTTCAGTCCATCTGCCCCATCCACAACTGAAAGTTCAGTATGGATGGATGCTGCCAGATTGGCACACCAAGATCTCTGAAGGTCTGTTGTGAGAGATTGTGCAACATCCGTGCTCTGCCCACTCGCCATGGTTGGCATGAGAGGGATTCTCTTGCTTGGCTGCGTCTTTGCTGGGGTCTCCACTTTGAAATGCATGGCATCAGCTGGATGTCCATTTTGGGTGGAAGTGTTCTTCTTTTGCTGTCCTAGCAGAGTATTATATGCTGGCAGATACATGCATGTGGAAATATTCAGAGACATTAGGACCCCCCCAGCATATCCAGGTTTGTCGCTTTCCAAGAAATCAGAAAATTCCGCAGCAAACATCCTGTTGGGGCTCCCAGAGCCAGAGAAGAGTAACCGTCCTCCCAGGCCCATGTCTTGGCTGCGTATTCCTGAGCTCCCAGCTTGATGGGGAATACAGGTGTTCTCTCTGCCATGGAGTTATCAGTAATGTGCTGCCTCCAGTCCATTCACTTTTCCAGATGGAGTGACCCCGGGGACACAGTAATTATCAGGCGAGATCCCCCTTCCAGGTCTCAGGCTTTGTTTTCCATTGAACACAGATGAACAGAAAAGCTAAAACGCAGGAAAGGGGGATCTGGAGAAGAGATTCTGCTGAGAGATTGTTATAAACATTATGTACCCGGGGACATGAGATACATATCTGTCCTCTGCAAAACATAAACTGACACAATGGTAAGAGCACTGCCACTAAACCAACAGCTGCAGATTAATACACAAGAATAAAGATTACCCGTCCATAGATGTGGTGGCTGCATTCATCTTCTTTTAGGCTTTCTTTATTTTCATCCAGTGATCCTGCCAGTAACACACTCCTGTCCTAGGGTGACAACACTCACTGTACTGTATTTATGCAGGAACAGCGTTGTCACCATAGGACAGGAAGTGTTAACCAACACCTCCCACTCTCCTCTTCATCATAACATAGCGGGGAGTTCAGGCAGAGAGCAAAGGAAGGTATCAGGTCAAAAAGTTTCTGTTACGATCAACGCAGTTTATTTATGTTATTTTTTATATTAAAACTGAAAAAAAAACTTTTAATGGTATATTTAACAGAGGGAAAAAATAAAGAAGTTATTTGTTCAGGTTATTAGCGGCCTTTGTTTTCTCTTATTCTCACCTGGTGACCCTGCCAGTAACAAAATTCCAGTCCTAGGGTGACAACACCCTCACTCGCTGTACTGTATCTGTGCAGGAGCAGCATTGTCACCCTAGGACACAACTATAGAACACCTCCCCCTCTTCTCCATAATATAGCGCAGGGGGGTTTTGTAGTTAAAAGTTGAGAACAGTAATTAATGATAATAATGCAGCACAGGAAGTTATCAGTGCACTGGATTTCTGGCAGGATCAATGGGTATGGGCTCCACCCACGCACTGCTTGCTGAAAACAGAGGCCTTCTCCCATATCCACCACCAGTCACAATGTGTAAAGGTGTCCAATAATACAAGCTGTATTTTTTTTTTTTTACCTTACAGCTCTATGCCATTTGGATTCAATCTAAAAAAAAAAAAAATATTTGAAAAAACATACGTGGCTACCGATGTCCCTGGAGCCATATAATGCTACTAGTTTAAGTGCAGGCAGTGTGTTTTATAAAGTGTTAAAGGACAGTCCTGGTATTTTAGTGTTCGGTATTAAAGCCCACCCCCCCCCCCCTTTTTTTTTTCCAAAAGTGTATGTATGCCGAAATCTTTCTTGTTTTGGATGGAATATGGAAGGGTTAATTTCTTGGTCTCTGTGTACCATTGGGGAGATTTCCCTTCATTTCCTGTCCGAGAGACACAACAGGAAATTAGGGGAAAGTTCCAAAGTGAGGGGAATTCACCTTTTAGACACATGTGCCCACATTGGCAGATTTCTTCTCTCTTCTTCCTCTTGGGAAAACTCTTAGGAAAAATATGGGATTTTCTTTTTCGGTGACAATAATCAGCAGTTCTAATAGAAAGGGTCGATCTCCCCAGTGAGGGGGACAGACAGCTATAGAAACTTAGATAGACAGAGGGTTTAACTTTTTCGCTGCCAGATCTGTACGTCGTAAAGACCTGACAGCAGGGGGTGGTTATACACACATTCCTGGTGGCTGATTGCCACCTGCGCTGCCACCCAATTGTATCCATGCATCCACACGCACGCCCCCCCCGGCGTCACTGATAGAAAATATAGGGTACTGAAGTTTGTTGCCATTTAACGGGTGCCCACAAATTTAAAGTGGTTGTTAAGCCACTTTCACATCTTCATACCATACCCTCTGTGTGCTAATCCTGTGTGAGTGATTTATAAAAAAAAAAGCCTGCTATACCTCATTTCACAGCTCTTCTCAGCAATCACATGACTGGCTGGCTCGCTCCTCTCCCCATCTGACAGATGAAATGGGCGGGGCCGAGATTCCCCTGCTGACATCACTCGAGACGGTTGGTCATGTGATCGCAGAGAAGAGCTGTGAAATGAGGTATAGCAGACTTTTTTTATTATAAATCACTTCACACAGGGGCATACAGGATTAGAACACAGAGGGGATGGTATGAAGATGTGAAAGTTATTTGAGCAGCAGGAGTTGCAGGGGCGGGCACTGTCACGAGCTGACAGGGAGGGAGGGAGGGGGGAGAGCACAGAGGAGACAGCAAGCTGCAGATGATGGAGGCACGTAAACTGACCACGGTGTCAGGGCTCAGCAGCCATGATATACAGTGGTCAGTTTACAAAGGGGAGGGTATAGCCAGGCAGGATCAGCCAGGTATGACAGGTGACCAAATGACACAGCACAAGCACTGTGCTGTATAAAATGCTTTAAAGGAACGGGATCTTTTTTTTCTTTGGGTTAACAAACCCTTTAAGGTTTGACATACACTACCGTTCAAAAGTTTGGGGTCACATTGAAATGTCCTTATTTTTGAAGGAAAAGCACTGTACTTTTAAATGAAGCTAACTTTAAACTAGTCCTAACTTTAAACAAATATACTCTATACATTGCTAATGTGGTAAATGACTATTCTAACTGCAAATGTCTAGTTTTTGGTGCAATATCTACATAGGTGTATAGAGGCCCATTTCCAGCAACTATCACTCCAGTGTTCTAATGGTACAATGTGTTTGCTCATTGGCTCAGAAGGCTAATTGATGATTAGCAAACCCTTGTGCAATCATGTTCACACATCTAAAAACAGTCTAGCTCCTTCCAGAAGCTACAAAATTGACCTTCCTGTGAGCAGATTGAGTTTCTGGAGCATCACATTTGTGGGGTCAATTAAACGCTCAAAATGGCCAGAAAAAGAGAACTTTCATCTGAAACTCGACAGTCTATTCTTGTTCTTAGAAATGAAGGCTATTCCATGCGAGAAATTGCAAAGAAATTGAAGATTTCCTACAACGGTGTGTACTACTCCCTTCAGAGGACAGCACAAACAGGCTCTAACCAGAGTAGAAAAAGAAGTGGGAGGCTGCGTTGCACAACTAAGCAAGAAGATAAGCACATTAGAGTCTCTAGTTTGAGAAACAGACGCCTCACAGGTCCCCAACTGGCATCTTCATTAAATAGTACCCGCAAAACACCAGTGTCAACATCTACAGTGAAGAGGCGGCTGCGGGATTTTGGGCTTCAGGGCAGAGTGGCAAAGAAAAAGCCATATCTGAGACTGGCCAATAAAAGAAAAAGATTAAGATGGGCAAAAGAACACAGACATTGGACAGAGGAAGACTGGAAAAAAGTGTTGTGGACGGATGAATCCAAGTTTGAGGTGTTTGGATCACAAAGAAGAATGTTTGTGAGACGCAGAACAAATGAAAAGATGCTGGAAGAATGCCTGACGCCATCTGTTAAGCATGGTGGAGGTAATGTGATGGTCTGGGGTTGCTTTGGTGCTGGTAAGGTGGGAGCTTTGTACAGGGTAAAAGGGATTCTGAATAAGGAAGGCTATCACTCCATTTTGCAACGCCATGCCATACCCAGTGGACAGCGCTTGATTGGAGCCAATTTCATCCTACAACAGGACAATGACCCTAAACACACCTCCAAATTGTGCAAGAACTATTTACAGCAGAAGCAGGCAGCTGGTATTCTATCGGTAATGGAGTGGCCAGCACAGTCACCAGATCTGAACCCCATTGAGCTGTTGTGGGAGCAGCTTGACCGTATGGTACGCCAGAAGTGCCCATCCAACCAATCCAACTTGTGGGAGCTGCTTCTAGAAGCGTGGGGTGCAATTTCTCCAGCTTACCTCAATAAATTAACAGCTAGAATGCCAAAGGTGTGCAATGCTGTAATTGCTGCAAAAGGAGGATTCTTTGATGAAAGCAAAGTTTGATGTAAAAACAATGTTATTTCAAATACAAATCATTATTTCTAACCTTGTCAATGTCTTGACTCTATTCTCTATTCATTTCACAACGTATGGTGGTGAATAAGTGTGACTTTTCATGGAAAACACAAAATTGTTTGGGTGACCCCAAACTTTTGAACGGTAGTGTATTGGGTATCTATTTACTCGGCCCAACCTCGCCTTTTTACAGTATCTCACAAAAGTGAGTACACCCCTTACATTTTTGTAAATATTTTATTCTATCTTTTCATGTGACAACACTGAAGAAATGACACTTTGCTACAATGTAAAGTAGTGAGTGTACAGCTTGTATAACAGTGTAAATTTGCTGTCCCCTCAAAATAACTCAACACACAGCCACTAATGTTTAAACCGCTGGCAACAAAAGTCAGTACACCCCTAAGTGAAAATGTCCACATTGGGCCCAAACTGTCAATATTTTGTGTGGCCACCATTATTTCCCAGCACTGCCTTAACCCTCTTGGACATGGAGTTCATCAGAGCTTCACAGGTTACCACTGGAGTCCTCTTCCACTCCTCCATGAGGACATCACGGAGCTGGTGGTTGTTAGAGACCTTGCGCTCCTCCACCTTCTGATTGAAGATGCCCAACAGATGCTCAATAGGGTTTAGGTCTGGAGACATGCTTGGCCAGTCCATCACCTTTACCCTCAGCTTCTTTAGCAAGGCAGTGGTGTTCTTGGAGTTGTGTTTGGGGTCGTTATCATGTTGGAATACTGCTCTACGGCCAGTATCTCTGAAGGGAGGGGATCATGCTCGGCTTCAGTATGTCACAGTTGGCATTCATGGTTCCCTCAATGATCTGTAGCTCCCCAGTGCCGGCAGCACTCATGCAGCCCCAGACCATGACACTCCCACCACCATGCTTGACTGTAGGCAAGACACACTTGCTTTTGTACTCCTCAGCTGGTTTCCGCCACACACGCTTGACAAAAACTGAACCAAATAGGTTCATCTTGGTCTCATCAGACCACAGGACATGGTTCCAGTAACAATAGCCATGCAGACCAATTTGATGCAGTGTGCGGCGTATGGTCTGAGTACTGACAGGCTGACCCCCCACCCCTTCAACCTCTGCAGCATAGCTGGCAACACTCATACGTCTATTTGACAAAGACAACCTCTGGATATGACGCTGAGCACGTGCACTCAACTTCTTTGGTCGACCATGGCGAGGCCTGTTCTGAGTGGAACCTGTCCTGTTAAACCGCTGTATGGTCTTGGACACCGTGCTGCAGCTCAGTTTCAGGGTTTTAGCAATCTTCTTATAGCCTAGGCCATCTTTATGTAGAGCAACAATTCTTTTTTTCAGATCCTCAGAGAGTTCTTTGCCATGAGGTGCCATGTTGAGCTTCCAATGACCAGTATGAGAGAGTGAGAGGGATAACACTAAATTTAACACACCTGCTCCCCATTCACACCTGAGACCTTGACACCGGGGAGGGAAAATGGCTAATTGGGCCCAATTTGGACATTTTCACTTAGGGGTGTACTCACTTTTATTGCCAGCGGTTTAGACATTAATGGCTGTGTGTTGAGTTATTTTGAGGGGACAGCAAATTTACACTGTTATACAAGCTGTACACTCAATACTTTACATTGTAGCAAAGTGTAATTTCTTCAGTGTTGTCACATGAAAAGATATAATAAAATAATTACAAAAATGTGAAGGGTGTACTGTATATATATTTTTTTTATTAAATGGGTAATTTACTGTGATTGTGTGCCCAAAATCTCACTTATGTGTATTTTTTTTTACTGACATTTTGCATTTCCTAGACCTTTTGCGGTAATATCGTGTGAAATAAAAAATTGGAACTACCACTTCTTTATTCTCTGTGGTGTCTGCTTACAAAAAATATATGTTTTGGGGCTTTTATGTAATCTTCAGGCCTAAAATATTTTTTTTAAAACGTATGAAAAAATGGCTCTGGCAGCGAAACCTTCCCCACTCTTACATAGTTAGTCTGGCTAAAAAGAAAAAAAAAAGACAAAAAGTCTACCTAGTTCATCCAAAAGGAAAAAAAAATAATAATATATACACACACACCCATACACAATTCTATATATACAGTCCTAAACCCACAGTTGATCCAGAGGAAGGCAAAAAAAACCCGGAAAAGTATGATCCAATTTGCTACAACAGGGGAAAAAATTCCTTCCTGATCCCCCGAGAGGCAATCAGATTTTCCCTGGAACAGCTTTACCTATAAATGTTAGTATTCAGAACTTTATCCAAAACTTAAAAAAAATAAATAAATAAATAAAAAAGGAGGAGGTATTACGTAAAGATACACTTTAATATTTGCATTTTATGAAGGCTTTAGCCCAAAAACATGACACTGCAGGGACCTCCTGCTTCTTTATGTCTGCGCCAGACTCGGCAGTCCATACTGATGTGGGGCACCAGCCTTTTCACCAAATAAGGGGCACCTCGGTGAGCCCCCAGACCTATGATGCCCAGCACTCACAGTATGTCCTCAGTTTTCCAGATTGAGGGATGCTGGACATCTTTCAAACCAGAAGACTGAGGACATCTTGTGGCCGACAGGGGGTATTGATGTATTGTGGCAGTATGGGTGTTACACAAGGATTATGGCAGGGAGGTTTCTCTGCTGAAGTATCCATGGCATATAAATGGATCATGGTGGGTTAAGTCAGTCCCTGTATAACACCTAGGAGGGACTAGCCAAATAAGAAACGATGGGCCTCCAACATTTAATGAGGGACCACCATTGGTGTAGAGACCAATACTGGATATATTTTGGAGAATAGCTAACTGTCCTTTTTTTTCCTCCTGCAGATGATAATGCAGTATTTATACTTTGGTGGTACAGAATCCATACAAGTGCCAATGTCTGCTGTTCTGGAGGTAAGAAGATATGTTGCATGCATTTATAGAGTCCTGTCTTTGTTTCTTTAAAGCATCCCCAGTACACTTTATATCTTTATGTAAGTGTTACTAATACCCTTGCTTTTCCTCTATACATGTGTGACCACCCTTTATATCTATCTTGGTTTAGAAAAAGCAGGGAGAGTCATTTTCTATTAAAGAAAAACTCCACTTTGAGGCTTGGTTCACACTAGTGTGAGTGCGACTTTCATGCGATTTTACACTGGCACTTCAGTTGCATCACGGTAGTGCAGGAACCATTTCAGTCGCTACAACTTTAAGTTGCATAAATTGGAACGGGTGCTATTGAAATCAATGGGCTGCGACCTGTCATGCGACTTTTGTGTCCAAAGTTGCACTAGTGTGAATGGAGCCTCAAAAAAAACAGGCCATTCTGTAATTGAAAATGATTACAAATTCTGTCCGTTTCCATCTGGTGGCACTCTGGTGCACTGTTCTTATATACAACAACTCCAGATAAGTGATTTCCTACTCATGCGATTATAGAAGGAAGAGCCTTGCACTTGTTTCGGTTTCACTAAGGGATTGTAATGGCCGGTCTCAGTATTTCCAGAACAGGTGAGGAGCTATGAAAAAAACAACAAATAAACAATACTCACCTCTATGCTGCAGCGGTCCCATGTCAGCTCGAAGACCGAGAACTAAGTGATCACATGACCATTGATTGCTCAGTCCTTGGTCTGCCCGGAGCAAGGAGCAGTGACAGTCATTCACTGCTCTCCGCTCTGCTCCTCCTGGGCTCATTGGAGCACCCAGATGGGGAGGCAGCAGGCAATACTGGCTCTGCTTCTCAATCCGGCAACTGGGTGGTTCCTGACAATATTGTCAGGATCCTTCAACCCAGCTCAATCCTACACTGATGGGAGACGCACGTCCAACAGGAGGATGGAGAGGGTTGCAGACAGGCCGCACAGGACCTGCCTTGAAAATTAAACTTCTTTTATAAAAACATGAGGTGTCTGTTTTTTTGTTTTTTTTTTATTAGAGAAGCTGGAATGCATAGGTAACATTTTTTAGAAAGGTGAACCAACCCTTTTAGCACTTTAGCTACTTGGTGTGACAGTGATGCGTATGGTTTATTGTAGGCCTGATTGTATAACAGATATACTCTAACTATAGCTCTACTTACATAGTCTGTACTTTCAACACTGCGGGTTACATTTGTTTTGTGTGTTGTCATTTCAGCTCCTGTCTGCAGCAAGCCATTTTCAGCTGGAAGCTCTGCAGCGGCACTGTGAGATCTTGTGTTCCCAGAACATCGACACCGACAACTGCGTCAGCATTTATAAGTACGCCAAGGTGAGACAATGATGGCTTTCATGTTGCTAAAGCTTAAAAAAAAAATGAAAATATGTAAACCCAACATTTCATGTTCCTGATATGTGCCTTCTGTACCGTGTACATGTATGAGAAAGTCTCCTGTTCTCTTATATGTATTGCTTTCTTTTGTGTGAAATCCCTGGTGTTCCTGTCAGCCCTTCTGCTTTCCTATAAAATAAAACTGACCACACTAAGCATGAGAGCACACCATGGTCAGTTCTCTAGCTGTGCTGGGAACTCAGCCTGCTCTCCTCCAATGATCAGACTTGTCCTGAAACCCCACCGCACAGCCATTTACTGGGAAGACCAGTGTGCTTCTGATACTCCTCCCCCCAACTCTTATGCAGCTGAGAACAGAGGGAATGTGACCACTTTAAAAAAAAAAAAAGAGGGGGGGGGGGATTTATAATTTTTTTTTTTTTTTTATATCTATACACAAATATTTTGCCTTTCATTTCTATTTTAAACTGAATGGGTTGTTTTACATGATGATCATTTACAATCACTAACAAAATCCTTCCGATGCTCTATTTGTGGTTATATTGGTCAATATTTGCACAGTGGGACCTTTTCATAAAGCCCCAGAGAGAAGACCACAGACTGGAAGGAGCACACATTTTGAGTGTTTTGTAGATTAATGTTTGATGTAATATTTTGGCATTGTACATGTTTATGCTTTCATATGTGTTATTGTATGAAGAGTAGAGATTGGCAGATTAGCCATTAATAAAGGGAGAGAACATTGACTACAACAATGCCTAAAGGCTGCCATCCACGGCTTGAATTTTGGCTGATTCCTGCTGAATTTTGAGCAGTGAGTGCCCATTAGCTCAAACTGGCCTGATGGAAGTGAATTGTTTAATTAATTTTTGTTGAAGGAGCAGTGTGGAAAATTGGTAGTCGAATAGCGCCTGTATCCGATCAGATGTAAGTCAAAGGCGTAACTAGAACCTACAGGGCCTTTCCCACTGATCCTGGAGCCCTTTATTCCTATTGTGGGACCCCCTTAATTATGGTCCCGCACCAAACCACCTTCCTGCCGGTCTTGGAGTCTCCCCCCCCCCCCCCCCCCCCCAATAGCAAGTGCGACCCTGGTAGTTCCGCCACTGGTGTAAATTTTGTATTTTTATTTTATTTGGTGTTATTTTTACATACTTTTAGGATCCCCATTGGAGCAATTTTTTATTTTTGTTTTATTTGTTATTTTTACCATTTTTTTTTTTTTACATATTTTTAGGATCCCCATTGGGGCAATTTTTTATTTTTGTTTTGTTATTTTTACCATTTTTTTTACATATTTTTAGGATCCCCATTGGGGCAATTTTTTATTTTTGTTTTGTTATTTTTACCATTTTTTTTTTACATATTTTTAGGATCCCCATTGGGGCAATTTTTTATTTTTGTTTTGTTATTTTTACATATTTTTAGGATCCCCATTGGGGCAATTTTTTATTTTTGTTTTGTTATTTTTACCATTTTTTTTACATATTTTTAGGATCCCCATTGGGGCAATTTTTTATTTTTGTTTTGTTATTTTTACCATTTTTTTTTTACATATTTTTAGGATCCCCATTGGGGCAATTTTTTATTTTTGTTTTGTTATTTTTACATATTTTTAGGATCCCCATTGGGGCAATTTTTTATTTTTGTTTTGTTATTTTTACCATTTTTTTTACATATTTTTAGGATCCCCATTGGGGCAATTTTTTATTTTTGTTTTGTTATTTTTACCATTTTTTTTTACATATTTTTAGGATCCCCATTGGGGCAATTTTTTATTTTTGTTTTGTTATTTTTACATATTTTTAGGATCCCCATTGGGGCAATTTTTTATTTTTGTTTTGTTATTTTTACCATTTTTTTTACATATTTTTAGGATCCCCATTGGGGTCAATTTTTTATTTTTGTTTTATTTGTTATTTTTTTACCATTTTTTTTTTTTTTTTTTTTACATAATTTTTAGACCTCTGGTATAATGAAGGTCCTAACAGATCTCACTGTTGAGATAGAGAAAGGGACAGAGGGCAGATTCATCTGTCACTTTCTCTGCAGCCTCGGCTGCACAGAATGAACAGGAATAGCTCAGTACAGAGCTTCCCGTTCATTCATAAACTGAGGCCTCCCACAATGCCTCAGCAATGAATGAATGAAAAAAAAAAAATTCAGTGATCGGTACCGAACACTGACTATTCATTCAGACGAGCTCTCCATTCTGACAGATCCCCCGCAGCAGCCAGTGGGAGGGGGAAAGCCGTCAGCGCTGAGGGGAACCAGGGAAGCACACAGGGGCCGAGGCAACAGATCAGGGATAGAGAGGCAGCAGCTGAATGTTTGGGGGAGGGAGAGGAGAAGCGGGCATTCAGCGGCTACATGGAGGGATCAGTTCCTCTAAATGCCGCCGCCACCCTCCTATTCAGGCGTACAGGGGGGGGCGGCCCGCGCATGGGCCCCCTAGAGCAGGGGGTTGGGTCGCAATGGCGACACCAATACATACACACCCCTGGTTCAAGTATTCTGACAGCCGCTGGCTGTCGGAATAAGATATCCATCAGGGAAGATTTGCCCATCCACACTGTTCAGCATAAAAAGAGGAATCTGTTGCAGCTCTAAAAAAATCAAGCCAGGCTGAGTGTCGCCCAGCCATTTGTATTCTACGAACAAATACAAAGCTTCCTCTGATTGGCTGAGGCAGAGATCCTGATGTTCCTTTGCCCACCTCTCCTCCTCAGCCAATCAGAGGAAGCTTTGTATTCATTCATACAATACAAATGGCTGGGCAATGTTCAGCCCGTTTCGATTTTTTTTTTTCCCCCTAAGAGTGGGACGGGAAATTACCATCTCGCTGTGGGAACACAGGAATGTAAACTGTATGCAGCTGAGGCGACATGCAGCGTATACGGGACATACAGTAGTGAAGGCAATAGTTGGGACCAACTAACTATTTATACTTCACAAAAAGCTGGAGATCAGCTTTAACGGGCGACTCCACTTTTATGGGGAAAAAAAAAAAAGGAAGGAAATAAAAAAAAAAAATAATATAGAATTGCGACACAAGTCCTATTATAATTTGAAAGTTATTTAAAATGATCTTTCCTTTTTAAGCTGCAGCTCTGTCATTTTCTGTAATATGGTGACCTGAAGGCGTTCTGTATACAGATGGTGTATAGCACGCCCTCTGAAAATTGAATTTCCTGCTTGTGCGATTGGCTCTCTGATTTTCCCAGAAGTCTGCACTAAGATACATGTCAGATTTCAGGCATCCCCTGCAACTAATATTTTATTTTTGGTGAGAGACTCCCAAAAGAGAAATCACATCTAAAAGGGATGCAGATCCGGCCACTTTTCTAATCAGAACCCTGCAAGTGCAGCAGCTGATTGATAAATATAAAATTACTCCTATTAGATTTACTTACCAGATGGACACAAATGGCTATTTTTTTAGAATAATAAAAAGGTAGGAATCTGCAGCAAAAAGTTTGTTAAACTTCCTGCAATGTACATAGATCACCCGGAGGGGATTGTGTTTTTTTTTTTTTCTTAACAAAAGTGGAGTTACGCTTTCAGTTTAAATTTTTTATGTTTGGGTTGTAGCAGGAGGCCATAACCAATGTTCTCTCATTCAGGTCCACAATGCCACCGAACTGGCGCTGTTCTGCGAAGGATACTTCCTACAAAACATGAGGACTCTGCTGGAGCAGGAATCCTTCAAGCAAATTATCTGTGGACGTAACAGCAAAGTGCAGGGATTGGACATTCTGATGGACTTAAAACATACACTGACCAATCGGATTAAAGACATTTACATATCTTGTCGGGTGTGAAAGTCATGGGGCAGTCCAAGCTATGTTGGTCTTTATAATGGGCCATTGCGGGTGTCAAGCTGAAACTTGGGAGGGCTACACAGCCAAGAACGAGGCCGATGTAAAGCAATCTGGAGCTGTATGTTTATGTAGATAGGCAGTGCATATATATATATATTTGTATAAAGCCGTGTCCCCCCCCCAGGGTCATGGCTCTGTGCCATGCAAATTATTACAGCCAAAATCTCCCAGGATTGATTGTACAGAAACATGGAAGCATCTCTTGTATTTGTTGGGGGCATCGGTTATTTCTGGTTTTTATTAATGTAAAGAAAGTTGCACATATAACAGAGCCCCGGGGGGGGGGGGGGGGGGTTGAGAGTTGTGTGATTGTGCTCAGCCAATATAGAAGCGCCACACATATCCCACTGCTTTCCATCGGGGTCTGTACAATGAGTTCACAGCACCAAACACAGGTCATTGTATGGTGTGTGTTGGACAACCTATGAATCCGGAACCCCACCTTGGAAACTGGGAGGACGTGTCTGTAACTGCACCATGGCTTTGGTCTAGGTGGAGTGAATACATCACTGCAAGTGGGAGTACATACCTTAAAGGGAGAAAAAACACAAGTAACTTTGGCCAGGTTTACCTATAGCTGGGTCTACAATGTCATGTTTGGAGGTTAAAGTATAAATTAACCCAAAAAACAAAAATGTAATATATTAGTTATGCAGCCCTTTAGATTTGGTGACTGCATTCGTTTTAATTTTTAACGCCAAGATTTTCAACGTGTACTGAAAATATTGATCTTGCCAAAAATTCAGTGTCCTTGTCATTTCCTGTGAGCCAGGACCCTTTCACACTTCAAAGTCGCGCGATTTGGGAGCAGTACTACTTTGCCACAACTTTGGCATTAACAAATGAAAACATACATGGTGTGAGGCTTGTGCTCACAGCTTGTGCTTACAAAGTACTGAAAAAGTATTTCGTACTGAAATAGTGTCTATATTATTCAACTATGATTTGCATGCTACTTGAGGTCTATGGAGTACAACTCGCATGGAAGTTGGACCAAAGTAGTGCAGGGACTACTTTGAAGTCGGCACGACTTAAAGTGGTGCCAATATGAATGGTAGTCATTGAAAATCATGGAGAATGACTTGTCATACAATTTTGCAGTACAAAATCGTGGAACAAGTCGTATAAGTGTGAAAGGGGCCTAAAGCACATACAATGTTATCTTCCTTATGTAAACTACTAACAAGGGATCAGCCGATTTTAACTAGGGATCAACCGATGTTTTTTCGGTGCCGATACGATACCGATATTTCGGCCACCTCTGACGATATCTTGTACATTTAAAAAATATTTACATTTTCTTAGTTTTTTTTTATCACTGTTATTGCTCTCACAAGGAATGTAAATATCCCTTGTGACAGTAATAGGCATGTGAGAGGTACTCTTTATGGAGAGCTCGGTGGTCTACAAGACCCCAAACCCCTCCTCTGCACTTGATAGTATTCAAAACGTCAAGACCTGCGTTTTTTGAATACTTTATTTTTTTTTAAAACTGGCGCCTTTAAAATGCCAGTAATCCAGGAAGTGATGTCATGACATTGCTTCTGGATTGCTAGATCCGAGACCCGAACGAAGCATCGGCTTTGTTTGGGACTTCGGCCAGCACGGCACATGTGCCGGCTGATTACTCGGGCCTCCCAGTGGGACAGGAGAGCCCGGGTGATCGGCGGAAGGCAGTGCGAGGGGGAACGTCCCCTCCCGCTGCTTGTAATAACAGCCGAGCGGCTGCTGAGCCACATCAGTTGTTGTTACAATAAAGCCGACCGTTCGCTCTAAAGAACGGTAACGGGGTAGCTGCATGCATCACCCCGGTAAAACCCCTTGAAGCAATATCGGTCAGTTTTTTGACTGATACTTCTAAAAGAGTGAATATCGGCCGATCCCTACTACTAACAACCACTTCCCTTTGTACTTAAGACAAAGGCAGATATATTTAAACCCTTGGCGCTGGCTGCATGCAAATATGCGGCCTCTGGGTGCCGATCAGCCCCATATATGCATGAACTATTGTATATACAGCTGTGCTGAGGGCATGCGCCCTCCTGGCACAGTTACCTGCGGCTAAAGCGGTTTGGGAGCTTTCTGATCATGTGAACGCTGTGACAGCCAATCACTGATCATAAACTCCACCCTCGGAGGTGCCGGTGCTAAGAGGTTAAAATCCATAGACCGTGGAGGAAATGAGCGTTGTCACCAGGGACAGGATTTCCAGGTGAGAAAAAGCCTAAAAATAAAAGGAAACAAACGCAGACACCATGTCTAAGGACTGATGAGCTGCAATATATTACATTTTGTTTTTTCAGTTTTTCTTATGCTTTAAGGTAAACCTTTCTTGAGGCTGCAACTCTCCTCTCAGTGTGAGAGCCGGGATTGGCAGACTGAGAGGTCAGTACTGGCCACCTTTCATTTTTCTTTGAGGCCACGGCCTGTACTAATAAAATGCTGACACAAGACTGTGTGCAGGTATTGGGTGAAATGACTTTTATGATCAAACACCAAACCCCCCCAAGAAAAAAAAAAAAGAAGGATGGGTCAGGATATCCTGTAAGGATCCAATAATTACAGCTCAACCAATCACACAGCTGTGTTGCAAACTTTATTAGGTTGGCTGCTTCCTTTCAAGGGGACCTGTCAGGAGAACTGTGGCTACCATCCTGCACTGGAAGCATCCACTGCTGACCCCCCAGAAGCTATGCTAGTTCCAGGGCAGGGCTCACATCCTCTCACATTGCCGTAGGCCTGCTTGATTCAGCAGGATCTTACAGCAATGGAGGGGGATCCCCCCTCACCTCCTCTATAATAATAGCACAGTGTTTGCACCTTATAGAGCACCTGAGCGATGTGTATTACAGGAGTGGATATCTAATGTGTTATTGGCAGATTGTAACATCTCATTACCAAACTGTAATAAGTTTTGTTCTAAAAGAAACAGTTAGAGGTTATTGGTTAACAAAACAAAACTGTTTTTAATGGACTAAAGTTTGATGCAAATTTTCATACTGATGTAACGTTCACAAAATCAGAAAACATTTATAGACAATAAAAACCAATGTGTAAAACTTTTACATGGAAAGGTGAACAGAATATTCTGTACAATGCGAAAGTGGTGAGAAAAATCATTTCAAGTAAATGAAAGCAGCCAATCCAATCGCTCTCAGACAAAAAAATTGGCAGGAAGGTAAAGCAGCTTGGTGTGAGCAGCCAAATATTTAAAGCTCGTTTAAAAAAAAAAAAAAAAATATTCGCTGAATGGTAGGGTTTTAATGACAGAAGAGGCCCTATTGGTCTGTTCAGTCATAAATCTTTCTCCCTGCGGCAATCTACAGGGAGCCGTGCTTGTGCAGCTCAGAGTACATTTACAGCACTACTCTGCAGTTATGAGGTCACTCCCATGCGCATCTACAGGAGTGACATCATAATGACCAAGTTATTTAAAGAGGAGTTCCACCCAGGGGGGCCGTCAAAAAAAAAAAAAAAAAAATTAAAAGTCAGCAGCTACAAATACTGCAGCTGCTGACTTTTAATTGGACACTTACCTGTCCCTGGGTCCAGCGATGCGGGGGATCGAAGCCCCGCTCGTCCCCCCCCCCCCTCCGCTCGTCGGCGCCGGCATTTCAACTGTGGGCGCCGGGCTGTGGCTTCACAGCCTGGCACCCACTGCGCATGCGCCGTGATTGGCCGCTCAATCACCTGGGACCTGTAATGGGTCTCAGATGATTGACAGGAGGGAGGGAGCAGAGCGGAGCCCTTCCTGTGCCGAGGAGGAAGTGATGTCGCCAGCCCAGGCACTGGAAGAGGCAGACTACGAGGGACCACCTAGCAACAGGCATTTAGAGGTAAGTGAAAAAAAAAAAATATCCAAATGTTTTTTTGTTTTTAGAATTTTTCCAGGTAGTTTTGTTTTTTTGGTGGAACCCCACTTTAAGCAGCCGAGCAGAACAAGCTTGGCAGGAAGATCAGGAGAAGACGGAAGTGCCCAGGACCAGCTGGATGGATTTCTTTGACAATAAGTTTGCTATAATGTGCTCATATACGGCGCACACTAGCACATCATGGCATAAACCTCCTGGGGTCCTATTAAAAAATAAATAAAAATGTAGCAAAGTTTCATTCCGCTTCAATTAATACTAATTTATTATAAAGCAAATTTGTCACTAGTCAAATTTTCTTCAAGCTTTATTTTCTTCAAGCACCTGCTGCAATTTTGTGTTGTTTTTTGGGAGGGGGTTGTAGAGTTCTTACATCAAATGTGACATCTCCGGATCCCTTAAGAGCTGCATTCCTTTAAAAGTGTACTCACAACTGGCTGCCGGAGACCACATGGGGTGAAAACAAAGTGGTGTTGATTTTCTAAAACTGGAGAGTGCAGAATCTGATGCAGCTGTGCATGGTGGCCAAATCAGCATCTAACTTCAGCTTGTTCACTAAGGCTCCATTCACACTAGCGCGTTTTTTGATGCATTTTGCAGAAATGCATGGGAATTTTTTAACATGGGTTCCTATGGAACATGTTCACATCAATGCCTTTTTGTACCTCTGCACTTTTGGAAAGGGTCAGGGACTTTTTCATGCAAAATGAAGCGTTTTGCATGTAATAGAATTCAATGGACCAGCATCAAAAACGCAAGTGCAGTGTTTTTGCAGCGTTTTTTTTTTTTTTTAAACTGTATACAGTCTAAAAAAAAAAAAAAAAAAAAAACGCCACAAAAAACGCTACAAAAACGCTGATCAAAAACGTGGCAAGCATCACAAAACAAAACTCCAAAAACGTTCAAAAGCAACATGCATAGATGTGAATCGAGCCTTCGGTCCCTTTCACACCAGGAGACCGATCGGGTACACCTGTCTTTTTTTTTTTGTGAACCACCCATTGTTCTCTATGGAGCAGCAGGTATCCCCTGACACCCGATCCGGTCCACTAAAAACATACAGATGGGGATCTGTCAATCGGATGATAGTTGGATGAAAACAGATAGGCAGTCGGTTTCCGACCGCCGCATAGAGAACAGCGGGCTGTGTCTGCTCTACATAGCGGAGTGGACACTGACCTGTCATCATCAACAGAGAGATTCCCCAAATTCTGCTCCATCTGAAAGGGGCCTTAAGCTTTGACAAAAACTGATTGGCTTCTATGCAGAGCTGCACCAGCTTTTGTACTTTTTAGTTTTAGTAAATGAACCCCGAATGTCTCTGGGAATGCCTACTAACTGCAGTTTCTCACCACTTTTTTCACACGCTTTCTAACACTGGACAGAAATAAAAAATCATTGCCTGCCTCTCGACATTGAATCAACCCGATGAGAGGAGCAAAACGGCATAACATTGACAACAATGTGGACTTATTCTTTAGCTTTGTACAGTCTACATATATACAGTTCTCTTGGTCTATATAGGTTTATAAACAAGGCACGTACACAGAGGCATAATAAACACCCCAACTTTATATACAGATTCATCCAGGAATGAGCCTGATATTAGTCCTCCCTCCTGCTGCAGGTACCAGGATGATGATGGCCTCCTCATGGTGACTGTACAGGATGATCGCCGTATATCATATATCAGCAAAGCCCCGACTGATCACTTTCCAAACTTCTGCTTCTTGTCTTTGTTTTTCTTCAGCTTTTTCTGGAACTTCCCACCGCTCTTCTCCGGCTGGTCCAGTTTCCGTTTCTTGTCGCTGAAAGGATCAATTTCAGAACATTACTGGAATCTGTGAAATGAACTCTCAGACACCAAATTCCAGCTGCTTTACATACAGCTACCATTTGTGTCAAAATTCGTTTCAGAATGCTGTAACCCCCTGTACAGCAGTGCCCAAACTAGAAAAGGGAGAAGCAGCAGTGACAGCCAATCAGGGCTCTAGTGGTTTGTGCTGTACTGTTACTTAAAGTGGTTGTTAACCCAATTGCCCCCAATTAATCGGGCAAACACAGTACATGGTTCCCCAAGCATTGCAGCATCTTCTTAATTTTTTTTGTGTAAATGCCTTTTATTAGCATTTTTTAGCTCTGTCAATTGTCCTATTTTATCTCCATATCTGAGCCGAGTAGGAGGGACACAGATTCCTTCTGATGTATGCAAGATACATCAGAAGAGGAATCACTTATCTTCCTTCCTTTGGCCGTCAATGCAGTGTGTACAAGGGGAGGAAAGGAGGGAAGGAAGGAGGGGAGGAGGGAAGGAAGGAAGGAGGGGAGGAGGGAAGGAAGGAGGGGAGGAGGGAAGGAGAGGAGGGAAGGGAAGGAAGGGAGGAGAGGAGGGAAGGGAAGGAAGGAAGGGAGGAGAGGAGGGAAGGGAAGGAGGGAGAGGAGGGAAGGGAAGGAGGGAGAGGAGAGAGGGAGGGAGGGAGAGGAGAGAGGGAGGGAGGGAGGGAGTTGAGGAAGAGGGAGGGAGGGAGTTGAGGAAGAGGGAGGGAGGGAGTTGAGGAAGAGGGAGGGAGGGAGTTGAGGAAGAGGGAGGGAGGGAGTTGAGGAAGAGGGAGGGAGGGGAGTTGAGGAAGAGGGAGGGAGGGAGTTGAGGAAGAGGGAGGGAGGGAGGGAGGGAGGGAGGGAGGGGAGTTGAGGAAGAGGGAGGGAGTTGAGGAAGAGGGAGGGAGGGGAGTTGAGGAAGAGGGAGGGAGGGGAGTTGAGGAAGAGGGAGGGAGGGAGGGAGGGAGGGAGGGAGAGGAGGGAGGGAGGGAGGGGAGGGGAGGGAGGGAGGGGAGGGAGAGGAGGGAGGGAGAGGAGGGAGGGAGAGGAGGGAGGGAGGGAGGGAGAGGAGGGAGGGAGGAAGGAGAGGGGAGGGAGGGAGGGAGGAGAGGGGAGGGAGGGAGGAGAGGGGAGGGAGGGAGGGAGGAGAGGGGCATGGCTGGAAGGCTGGAAGTGTAGGAGATCCTCCTTTCTCACTTCAGACTACATGTTGACAGGCGGAGGGAGGAGCTGAAAACAGGCAGAGAGGAGACCTGCGGATGACGCAGACACGCATTTATACCACGTTATCCTGGCTCAGCATCCATGATAATCATGGTCTGTTCTCAGGGGGGGAGACAGGATCAAACAGGTATTATAAGAGATACAGAGAGGTATGGCAAAAAGCACCAAGCTGCAGCTTTCACATTAAAGGGACAGGAGCAGCTTTTTTTTTTTTGGGGTTAACAAACGCTTTAAGCACTTGCCGACCGCCTCACGCCGATATACGTTGGCAGAATGGTGAGGTCTGGGCCAACCGCTGTACCCGTATGGCGGCTCCTTTAAGAGCCGCAGCAGGCATGCGGCATGACCTGCAGCACGTGGCCAGCGAGCGCGATCGCTGCCGTCACGAGAGCCATAACTGGTATTTGTGTATGTAAACATACAAATCCCAATTCTGATAAAGGAGGAGAGACAGATTGTCTGTTCCTACTAAGGAGGAACAACGATCTGGCTCCTCCTTTAGTCAGTCCTATCCCCTCACAGTTAGAAACACACCTAGGGAACACATTTAACCCCTTGATCACCCCCTAGTGGTTAACCCCTTCCCTGCCAGTGACATTTACACAGTAAGCAGTGCATTTTTATAGCACTGATCACTGTATAAATTTCAATGGTCCCAAAAAACGTGTCTGATTTGCCCACAGCAATGTCACAGTCCCGATAAAAATTGCAGATCGCCGCCATTACTAGTAAAGAAAAAAAAATGCCATAAATCTATCCCCTATTTTGTAGACACTATAACTTATGCGCAAACCAATCAATATACGCTTATTATGATTTTCTTTTACCAAAAATATGTGGAAGAATACATATCGGCCTAAACTGATGAAGAAATTTGTCTTTAAAAATTTTTTTTTTTTTCATATTTATTATAGCAAAAAGTAAAATGTTTTTTTTTTCCAAAATTGTCTGTTTATAGTGTAAAAAATAAAAACCGCAGAGGTGATCAAATGCCACCAAAAGAAAGCTTTATTTGAGGGAAAAAAGGATGTCAATTTTGTTTGGGTGCAACTTTGCACGACTGCGCAATTGTCAGTTAAAGCGACGTATCGCAAAAAATGGCCCGGTCATTAAGGGGGTAAATCTTTCTAGGGCTGAAGTGGTTAAAGTGACACGTTGACAGCATGGTAAAGCATGTAATTCCTTTATCGTTGTGTTGCTTCAAATTAATTGTCTTATCAGCAAGAGTGTGAGGGGGGGGGGTTACCAATCTGTGACTTCAACACAGCCAGGCTGATGAAATTTTCTCAAATGCCATGATCTTGGCAGGGTGCCATGTTGCCCAGAGTTTAGCTTTAACTACAAAGCATGGGTACAATCATAGGTGTGCGCAGGGGGTGGCCACCCTAATCACTATGTACGTTGCCGATTCCCCCTACTTTCCGGGGGCCCCCCCCCCATAGTGCTGCTGGTTTCCATCCTCTCACCTCAGCTGCTGCGGGGATATATCAGGATGGAGAGCAGAGAAAGGGGCTAGTAAATAGTTTATTTTCTAAATGAACACACTCGCTCACTGTGTCCATTCATAACTGAAGCATAGCAAACTGTTTACTGTGCTTCAGTTTGTGAATAAACAGGAAGTCGCCCAGCACAGAGCACTTCCCATTCATTCACTTTCCCGTGCAGCTGAGGCTACAGAGAAAATCATGTGTGTTAGAGCTTTGGAGTGCACACCCTAATGCAATGGGCTACACACACCTATGGGTACAATAAAACCGGCCATAGATGGATTGAATCGATCCAGGCTGGTTGCACTGAAGTCAAACCATCATTCGACTTCAGTATAACCAGTCTGTCAGATCTTTTGCATGTGATTGCTGCTGGCAGTAATCATTGTGTTCTGCCAGCAGGGAAGGCTCCCCGCTGGCAGGACACATTAGCACTGCAGGAGGGATACCCCCCCCAACACTGTCTGTGTTGATGAAGGAATCTAGCGATTTCATTGGCTGCAGAAAAGAAAATTGCATCATCTATGGCATTCTGACCTTTTCACACTGATAATAGATGCAGCCTTGCCAGTCTTCTTCAGAACTTCGTTCCACTCGTCATCGTCACCCCGGATTACGTATCTGCAGATAAAGCAGAATGCATATTCAGGATTCTGACAGAACGGCACCCAATACTGCAATACTGGGACCTTCGGCTTCCTCACAGTCAACAATTTCACTTACTGCGACAGATTGATTCCTTTCAACTTCTGCACTTCCTCCTTGTGCTTCTGCTGGAACTCCCTGGCTGCCTCTTCCTAAAGGAACAAAGAATAGCAATGTTCAAGGGAGAGTGACAGAGACCGATCGAAACATCTTCACAGGTGTAAAGCAAATCTCACCAGATCCTCACTGAGGGATTGCAAGGTGGGCTCCATAACCACCTCCTTGACAGCCCCCATCTGTTCCTCAACAGCCTTCTCCTGAACCCTGTTAAATACCTGGAGACCCAAAAACATAGAATAAGTACTGGAGGATAAACTCACTTGAGGCAAACAACTGGTTTATAAATCACACCTTCATGTATAAAAACACAGCATTAATTATATACGCTTAAAGTGCATGTAAAGCCAAACAGAAAATAATCAGTTTTTAAAACCTGCGGGCACACGAGGAGGTAGGTGCAATGAGGTGAATGTCACTTTCTGGAGAGCTTGCTTTTTTTTGCAATACAGTAAAACCTTGGTCTGAGAGCGTTTTGCAAGACAAGCAAAATTTTGAAATCAATTGTGACTTGATATACAAGCGATGTCTTGATATAAGAGTAGCGTCATGTCACGACAGAGTAGAAGAGAAGAGAGGCCTCTCTAAGTGTAGCAATATGGTTACATTTAATGAAGGTACAACATTTAGCAACATATTGCTACACTTAGAGGCTCCTCTCTTCTCTTTTATACATTGTAGCTCCTGCTGGATTTTGCTTCTAATCCCCTTGTGGAGGCTTCCATTTGTAGATGGACATTTTATGGTTATACAACCTGATCACATTGCTATAATCTTTTTATATGGACTATAAACTGAAGAACCTATGAACAAATGGTTGTGGAACGAATCATCTGAGTTTCTATTATTTCTTATGGGGAAATTCGCTTTTATATACAAGTGCTTTGGATTACAAGCATGTTTCCGGAACGAATCATGCTCGCAATCCAAGGTTTTACTGTATACTGTTTCACTGAGCGCCAATAGTATAACCATCGCCATACTTCAGGCACTCCTACACCCCAAGCTACAGGTGTCCTTGCACAGCAGCTGAAACCTTGTCTGCAGCTGAACTGCATACCCATCCTCTCCCCTTGTCCAATCACAGAACACTTTGCATTCTGTGCACCCATTCATAAAATCCATAGCATTTTCTGATTGGGCAGGGGAGAGAAGGGGTGTGCAGAGCAGCTGTTCTGTAGGAGGAGCTGTGTCTCTCCTCTTGTCGGTTCTCAAACAAAAGAGATTCAGGATGTGGCATACACCTTGCACTTAAAGTGATCCTAAAGTCTCCATTTTTTTTCGTTAAAAATAACAAACATGTTATACTTACTTGCCCTGTGCAGTGGTTTTGCACAGAGCAGCCGGGATCCTCCTCTTCTCAGGTCCCCCATCGGTGCTCCTGGCCCCTCCCTCCTGTTGAGTGCCCCCACAGCAAGCAGCTTGCTATGGGGAGCACCTGAGCCGAGCCACAGCCACATGTCCTCTCTCTCCTCATTGGCTCACTCAGATTGACAGCAGCAGGAGCCAATGGCGCCGCACTGCTTTCTCAGTCAATGAGGGAGAGTCCCGGACAGTCGAGTCGCTGGATCGAGATGCTCAGGTCAGTATTAGGGGGGCTGCTACACACAGAAGGTTTTTTATTTCAATGCATAGAATGCATTCAGATAAAAAAACCTTCTGACTTTACAACCACTTTAACTCCTTGTAAGCCAGCAAATTTTGATAATTTTTCCTGGAGTTCTTCTTTACATTTACCATTGAAATGGTTTTCTTATATCTGTTTGAAAAGTGCAAAAAAAAAAAAAATACTGCTGATGGTGTCAGAAATCTTGTGAGCTGATTGTTCCTGTGCTCACTGCTCGCACTCTTACATTGCCCCAAGTTAACTCTCTGGACAACAAAACATTTCTCTCAATCTTGTATAGAAAACAGGAGAAGGATCACGAGGTAAAAATGAAGAAAAAGTCTGATAATAAAACAAATGCAGTTATACCCTAAAATATATACATATAGACCCTTGAGAAGTAAAAGAGCAGCTTTAAAACATAAAAACAATACAGAGATTATACATACAGATTGTGACACGTATGGTCAGCTTTTGTTCAGCAGGGACCGACTGAGATTCGATCAGTTTGTGGCCATCCTTGGTTGATTCTGCCCAAAGGACATGCTAGAAAACCTCTCGATCAGTGGCCGCAGTCGCTGATCAGTGTATTCTGACACCTCTGAGTGCAGCTGTCAGAATACAATATCCCAATGGGGGGGGGGGGGGGGGATTCCTTAATGCAGTGGTCATCAACCCGGTCCTCAGGGCCCACTAACAGGCCAGGTTTTATGTATTACCTTGGGGGAGATGCAGACTAATATACTGCAATCACTGACAGCAAATGATATCACCTGTGATGTATTTCAGTTATCTTGCAAACCTGGCCTGTTAGTGGGCCCTGAGGACATGGATGATGACCACTGCCTTATTGCACCTTGTTTGTGTGGATTGATAGCAGTGCACCAGTCCAGGCAATGCCACTTTTGTTTACAATGCAGGAGAGGAATTCTTAAAGCTCAACTCCTGGCAGTTAAAAAAATGATCCCTATGCCCACACTCCAAGGGTTAATTGCCTCTTTTTTTCTAGGCGAGAGAAGAAACAGTTTTACTTGCCTGCTCCTCAGCAGGTGGCGCTTCCCCACAATCTGGCAGTGGGCTCTCCCTCTGCATCCTGATGCCCAGAGCAAGACCATAGAACAGTGGGGTGTGGGGGTCCAGAAGCTGTGGGGACCGGTCTAGATGTGGTGAGGAGCAGAGGACATAAAGGAGCCACAAGTGACCTTTGTGGTGCAGTCGTGGCCCCACTGCAAGAGATCATTTTTTTGTTTGCCAAGGTTGGGCTTCAAAACACCCCCACTGTAGGTTTCTTTCTGTCATATGCAGGGAGAGAGTCCCAAAGCCAAGTACAGTGGAACCACATCAGAGGAACCAACCAGATTCAACTTCCCATGAAAGTCAGATTGGCAACACAATGGAAGGCTGAAACTAATTGGCAATAGAGAGGAAGGCTCAAACTGACTGGCAATACAGTGTAAGGCTTAGTTTGATTGGTGATGCAACAGAGGGCTCAGCCTAAAGCTGCCCATAGATGGTTCGAATCTCGGCCAGTTGATGGATCGACTTGGGTACAACCAGCATGTCGAATTTCTAGAATATGATAATTTCCAGGGGCTATAGCCGCTAGCAACAATCATTATGGGGCTATAGCCGCTAGCAATAATCATTATGTTGCCGGATAACTCATAGCGCCCCCAGGAGAAGACAATCACTCTGCGGGAGGGATTCCCCCATCACTGACTATTTATGGGGGAATTGAGCGATTTTATTTCGTGCAGCCTGTGGTTACTGGAAAGAAAATGGCATCATCCATGCATGGTAATACAATGGAAGACTCAATCTGATTAGTAATATCATGGGAGACTCTATAGGTTGGTTTTACAGTGGATGGCTGAATCTAATTGGTGATACCGTAAAGCATGGGTGCTCAACCTGTGGCCCTCCAGCTGTTGACAAACTACACGTCCCATTAAACATTGCAAGGTTGACAGTTCTAAGCATGACGGGACTTGCGGTTTGGCAACACCTGGAGGCCCACAGGTTGCACACCCATGCCGTAATTAAAACAAGAATCTGAGTATTGATAACCTGGCTTCAGCAATTCCTTTAGCCTTTTATTTTAGGGGGTTATTACTGTGACCCCAAAAGAAAACAATCTACTCATCATAATATGGAGCTTTAGTAAAGTTACCTGGACAATTTTGCGGATGACGCGGTTAAACAGACCCATTAGCTGACTGACGGGCAGCTCAATCTCCTTCTCCAGCTGATCCATAGACTTGTGCTGCAGCCCGATTCCCAGGAGCAGAGCCTGGGGGGAAAAAAAGAGGAGAGGAGAGGCCAGGATGAAAATCACTACACGGAAGATCATAGCAAGCATGGTAGAAAATATCCGCTTTCTCCAAAGAACATTCACCAAGCAAAGGGCATCTTCTTCATCCAACAACTGAGGACATACTGGCTGGCAGGATGTTGCTTACTGCATCTGTCGTAACAACCACACAGCACTTTCAGGACTTTGTGCTCTGGTGCGCAGTCATGTTGGAACAGGAAGGGGCCATCCCCAAACTGTTGCCACAAAGTTGGGAGCATGAAATTGTCCAAAATGTCTTGGTATGCTGACGCCTTAAGAGTTCCCTTCACTGGAACTAAGGGGCCAAGCCCAACCCCTGAAAAACAACCCCACACCATAATCCCCCCTCCACCAAATGATTTGGACCAGTGCACATGGATGAGCGATTTTGGGGTGGGGGGACTTGACTGGCCTGCACAGAGTACTGACCTCAACCCAATAGAACACCTTTGGGATGAATTAGAGCAGAGACTGCGAGCCAGGCCTTCTTGTCCATCAGTGCCTGACCTCACAAATGCGCTTCTGGAAGAATGGTCAAACATTCCCATAAACACACTCCTAAACCTTGTAGACAGCATTCCCAGAAGAGTTGAAGCCGTTATAGCTGCAAAGGGTGGGCCAACTCAATATTGAATCCTACGGACTAAGACTGGGATGCAATTAAAGTTCATGTGCGTGTAAAGGCAGTTGTCCCAATACTTTTGGTAATATAGCGTACATCGCAGGACTACTTACATTCTGGGCAACTGACAGGTTGAAGCTTCCAAGTCGCTGTAAGAACACCAGTCGTGCAATAGAGGGTATGAGATCCATGATGAGGTGATAGTCCACCATGTTCTGAGAATACATCTCTAACCTCTTAAGATCGTACGGTGAAAAGGAGGCTTCCAGCTCTAAACGAGTAATCACTGCGCGGCGGAGAGAAGACGATGGAAGTCAACAGATTTAATGATACTCAAGCCCAAAACACATAAAAAAAAAACCCCCAAAAGAACAGAAATTATACTTTAACGCACAACTCTGAGATTCTTTCTTGACGTTTTTGTTCTGTAGCATATTCAGCGCCACCGATGGGGAGAAACTGCTGAACTGATAGGACAGTAAAGATAGGAAACGTCTTCGGAAATCTGCATGAAAAAAAAAACAGATCCAAGTGAGAGTTCAGTACAAAGATTAAACCACCTAACCCGATGTTCCATCTGAAGAGGAAGATGTATGCAAGGGATCGCCCTCTGTCTGCATGGAGGAAAACCTCCATCATATTGAGTTAATGTTTCTATAACTATAGTTTTTTTAAAAAAGGTTTTTACGTTTTAAACTGAGGTTTCATCCCTGATTTTTTGTTTTACAAATAAAGCAGTTGTAAATCCTAATTTTTATACTTCAAAATGTAGTGTGTGGGGGGGTAGAGTATAACAATTCCTACCCCAAGGAGGTACCATCCCTTGGAAAGCAAATATAGAAGTACAAAATAGTTTGGGACTTTAAATGTACCCCCTTGGGTATAATAAACACTAAAACCAATTTGTTACAAAAAGGTAAACATTTTTAGTAGGTTGTTGAATATTAATGGTTTCATATGTGTTTTTTTTTTGTATACTGTTTCAAGATAACAGGATCTGAAGCCCTGATGAAGCGGGTCATCCTGCGAAACTCGTTGGCTTATAAAAAACAAAATCAGATCTCAAGGCCAGGATAACATCACCATGGACAACTGTTCTGAGGATTTGTAAAACACTGATATTTTAAATAATAATTTAACGTTTAAAACTGATTAGTGTTTATTATACTTAAGAGGGTACATTTAACTTCTATATTTAATTTTTATACTAGCCTGCTCTGTGCAAGTATTGCGCAGAGCGGCCCCTTAACTCCTCTTCTGCGGTCCCCCACTGGCACTGTCTGCACCTCCTCTTCAAATGCCCCACACAATGCCGCTTGGCCCCCCACCCCACCAGATTTGATTGACAGCAACAGGAGCCAATGGTTCCTGCTGCCATCAAAGCGTCCTGTGAACAATGGAAATGGGGAGAAAAGCTGCTGCAGACGGGACATTGCTGGATCGAGCGAGAGCTCAAGTGTTTAAGGGGGGCTGGGTAGAGCTGGTTTTTACACATTCATACCTTTCCAAAATGCGGTCAGCCAAGGCTCCTGTTCAGATTCTTCCTCTTCCTGAAGACTCTTCAGCATAATGCAGGAGTGCTCCCCCGTGAGGTCATTCTGAGGCAAGACAGCATGAGGTTAAGTGGCAGATACTTGATTATCTGTATCAAACACATGTCTGGTAAAGAGGCTTCATCACCAATGGCACCAACTATACCAGGCCTGAGAAATAGCACAGAACCAGCAGACTCCTCACACCTTGAATTCTTATATCAACATTTTTACATCGGTATGGTCAGGGCTTTTTTTCTCAGGGAATAGGTGTAGGCACTCCCTCCTTCTGAGTCAACCCTGAGTCTCCGCCCCCTATCCACCTCCGAGCATTTTTCCTTGGTTCCACCCTCTACCCACCACCCAGTATCAATCCTTTTAGAGAATACAGAATCAAGTATCATTTGTGGTGCCAAGTAATTTGAATTGAATTTGTTAATAAAAAGAAAAGCAGTAAAATAGATCGACAACAATTAACCCCCCCCCCCCCCAGCAACAATAGATCCACCCCAGCAACAATACACCCCGCCCCCAAGAGGATTTGTCCACCAGCAACAATAGGGCCCCCCCGCAAAAAAACAACAACTCAGCAACAGTAGATCAACCCCAAGAGAATTTATCCACCAGCAACAATAGATCACTGAGCAGTCAGCATTAATAGACTCTCCTGTAGCCAGCAGCTAACATTAACAGACCATCTAGCACACTTCAGCACCTCTTGCCATTACATACATTCAATGCTGGGGGTGCCGAAACCGTGTTCCCCCACAGTTCCGCTGAAAAAAAAACCTGGGTATGGTATTACAAATGATCACAAGTGTGTTATTCAAAGAACCTTTGTGTGGTTTGCACAGTGTACTATGGAAATGCTGCTTAGTGACAGCCGGCACTGGAGACCATTCAGTGAAGTACCTTTGGAACCCTCAAACAATTGCCCCCAGAAGGCCAATTTACCGATTTCCAGCAAAAACTGTATTGTGAATCAACAGCCCTCAGAGAAAATCTATCATAGATTCCAAATATGTCACACATGGTTACAAACAAGCAGCTAATGTAACAGGATTGAAAGTGTTGATAAACTAGATTTAGATGAACAGGAAGGCTTACACTACGCAGGATGCAGGTCTGTACAGCAGGAATATACAGATGTCTGCTTGCAGCTCAGTGTACATAGAATGCCCCCGGCGAGCCCCCAAACAATGGACAATCCACCATGCAGCTTCCTGGGCAATAACTGGCATGCCTCCTCTAATGCTGTCCTATTGTGGGAAAGACTACCTGTGGCATTTGGCAACCAATAGGAAGATATAGGATGGGCTAAAATGAGCCCATGGGTTCAATTCACCGATGTCACCATTCTAAAAAACAAAAAAAAAACAAAACAACTCACTGGAGTCTGACGTAGGTATACAGGAATAAACCCAGCTCGCTTCCAGAACCTAAAGAAAGAAAACAGATTAGACGCTGAATCTAATGGCAAGCTTATATGATAAATAAGCAAAAGACAATATCCAATTAAAAACCATAGAAGATTCATGGGGTCTTAACAGACCACTAACATTGATCACGTTAGATAGAACATGGAACGTTCCTGCACTTCTGGGTTTCACTGTTTTCCAGCAAAGTAAAAAATGCACTCCCAAGCTCCCATGTTGTTTAAACTCTGCTTGTCCTCAATTGCTTCTGGGGCACAGCAGAGCTTAGACGTTCCTGTGGCTTAGCATTGCTGGAAAGAAAGAGAATGCACTGCACATGTGGCTCCTTCCAAAAAGAAGCACGCTGCCATGGTGCTGAGAATGAGCGTCCATGCTCTGTTATAAGGAAGTATATGGGGCAGGCTTTGGGGGAACCAGTAGAGGCCTATAGGTGTACCATTCACAATACATTTTAATTTTTTGTGCAAAGGGGGAATAGTGCATTGCAATATACTGGAGCCCCTTGTCTGCATAAGTCATTTTACACATATAATAAACTTAGCCTTCAAAGACAATCACTTTGCCTTCCCCCCAACCATTGATACTTGTGACGGACCGTCCAGCACCCAGCTTGGGTGTATCTGTCAAGATATAACTTCCTCCACTCTGAAACCAGAAACCAGGTATTTACAGCGGAATATTGCACCCAAGATCTAGACGACACTATCTTAGGAAACAAACTGGAACTCACTTTGTCAGATCAAATCAGATAAGAGCTTGATTACTTTATGCAAACAGTAAGATAATTAACATAGCTAAAAAACAGCCAACATAAACAGTACTGTATATACTCGAGTATAGGCCGACCCGAATATAAGCCCAGGCACCTAATATTATCACAAAAAACTGGGAAACGTATTGACTCGAGTATAAGCCTAGGGTGGGAAATGCAGCAGCTGCAGGGTAAACAATGTCCATCTGCAGCCTCACTGTGCCCACCTGTATCATCAGTGCCCATCTGCAGCTGTACCTTTTGATAGCTAAAACAGCGGGTGTCTCCCGCTGTGTCATGCAGTCTGTTCGGCGGCCGTCCATTGTAACAAAGCCCCGCCTCCTCCTCATCCGAGATAGATGGAACATCTCTATTCCCAGCACTGTATCAGTGTTCCGTCTATTACGGACGAGGAGGGTTTTGTTACAATGGACGGCCGCCGAGCAGACTGCATGACACAGTGGGCGACACCCGCTGTTTTAGCTATCAAAAGGTACAGCTGCAGATGGGCCCAATGAGGCTCCAGATGGGCACAATGAGGCTGCACCCTCACTCGAGTATAAGCCGTGGGGGGAGTTTTTTGCAGCCTAAAAAATGTGCTGAAAAACTCGGCTTATACTCGAGTATATACTGTAATCTAATTAAACAGTAAGCTAACTAGTCACCTAGACAAGCCTAGGTGGCTCAGTGCCCACCCATTCCGTTCGGCACCATTTCCTAGTAAGACCTAGGGCTGTCCAAATCTCTAAAGGATTAGCAGACAGATACAATAGGTGACTCAAATAACAAAGGGAATTCACACCTAGGAGGCACACAACGTGGAAGTAAAACCATGGGAGAAAGACACCTTAGTAAACAGAATATAGCAGGAGATCCCAGCATCAGGTTGTTTTGAGTGGATTATATTAACATCTGCTCTGAGTCTCAGTCTAAAGCAGTCATGGGCCTAAAGACCCCAAATCTGTATGCAGGGCCTAGGTTCCCACAGTGTGTGTTTCGGGGAGACACAGACTCAAACCAAGACCAAAAATCCTCCAAGCACATTAAACCCCCTCCCCCAAGAATAGAGTCCCCTCAAAAGCCAGGGCCCATAGTCAGTAGGCAAAAGGCTACCTTGCAGTCCCCTCCATAAGCCTCTGTCCTGGTTGGGTCTGTCACAATACTCATTTCTCCAGTGATCCCCCACTGCCCCTTCCTTTGCTGCAGCTTCTACATAAACACTCAAAATTAACGCTTAGAAGAAGTGGTAAAATCTCCCCCTCCATCAATGGTGGCTAAATCCAAGCACTGCATCATGAAAGAGGGCCACATGCTCCCTGGTACCTTGGATTGCACCAGGCTTAAGAGAGGAAGAAGGGAAAGGGGACCAATCGAGAGGCAGGTATAACTAAATTCAGGGGATTTACACAAGCACTGTTGCAATGCTTTAAATGAGCAAGGTGACAATGTCTCTAAGTAGGTTACTTCAGCAGTTGTGGTGTTAATCCATAGGACACCCCCAGATAATCCAACTTCTCCGCTGGTCTCTCACTGAGTCGGAGCAGGAGGGGCGGCAGGTTTTTCCGAGGCGTTACCATCTCCTCTAAAAGGCTGACCGCCTACAAGGGGGAAGCATATGACATTATATGACACAGGTCATCAAAAATTACTCAAATACAACCACTGACCAAAAATCCGAACAAGAGATTCTCACCTCACTGCTTATTGAAGTGATGTCTTGGGGCTTATTTATGACATTTTCTTCCAGGCAGGTGAACTGTCCCTCATAATACATCTGCAGCAACTGCAATGCTTTGCTTCCATAACCCATCTATAAGAAGGTAATTACATTGTCATAAATCGCTCAGAACAACAATTAGAGATGATGTATGGAACAGTCTTCTCTGGGTCCTACTCCGCAAACTGCAAGTCATAGACCTCTGAACCATTCTGCTTTGTCAGGAATTTGTTGGGCTGAGTCATCAGCTATATGTCCAGAAGTTTGTTGAAACCTGACTGACTATCTCACCCACATTATGGTCAAAAGTATGTGGACACCCCTCAAAATGATTGAATTTAGGCGTTTCCAGTAAAGGGTTACTGCACCATACAGACATTTTAAACATTTACTTTGGGGAAGGTCCTTTTCTGTTCCAGCATGACTGTGCCCCTGTGCGTAACGCCAGCCCCATAAAGACATGGTTGGAATAGTTTGGTGCAGAGGAACGCAAGTGACCTGCAGAGAGCCCTGACCTCAACCCTACTGAACACCTTTGGAATGAAATGGAATGCCGACTGGAAGCCAGGTCTATTCATCCAACATCGCTACTCGCACCTGACCTCACAAATTTTGAACGAATGTGCACAAATTCCCCCAGACCCACTCAAAATATTGTGGAAAGCCTTCCAAGAAGCATGGAGGCTGTTATAGCTGCAAAAAGGGGGCCAGCCACATAATAATAGCCATGGTTTTGAAATGGGATATCAAGCTTATATAGGTGTGATGGTCAGGCGTTTTCACACTTTTGGCCATATAGTGCACCTCTCGGACAGCAAGATCTCCCTGCAAAAATGCCTTTCGGTCTCCATTCTTCTTTACTAAAATGTAAAATTAAAAACATACCTTAGGGAAATATGACATTCTTTCAAGAACAACAAGGTGCACATTTTGGACACACATCCAAACTAGAACAACCATCTCTGAACAGAGGTGGGGGCCTTCAACACTATCTGTCCCCCATATATACTGCTGTTTTAACATCTCTACCTTGGCGATTTGACAACAATTCACCCCTTTAGCCGTACAAGTTGAAGCTATGCAGACTTCCTGACACCAAGAATCAGATTATAAAATGAGAACAGGTTGGTTTCTGCAACTTCCACACCTCCCACCCTGTTCCTGGACAATCAACTTCTACACATTCCATGATGATTGGGTTCAGATGTCTGTGCGACCCGTGGGGATATAAATGTTGGGGTATCTTCCTGAAACTGAAGACGCAGTTCGGAGAAGCTACAAAACATGTTCAAGATTACAGAATAAGTCCAGTTGAATGTGAGAAAATATTGCTAGCTAAACCATCACTTGGATAAATGAGAACCTTCACAGACAATTTGACTTTATATTGGCAGTAATCTTGTCACCATCTGATCACCATATTAAAATAGTGGATCAGTTTGGACACCAACATTCTGACATATAGAGTTACACATTGTACAGACGCAATATAAATGAACATGTATTATATTTAACCAACAGACATTCTGAAAAGGAAGAGAGGAACATAAAATGTATTACCCCTTGGTAGTCTGGATGAACAGCAATCCTTACAACTCTTCCTCCAGATAAACTGCTAAAATCTGGGTCTTGAAACTGAATAATGGTGGAAAACAAAGTATTAATAAAAAATGTCATACATAGGTAAAGCCCTACACCAGGCATACAATCTAAAAGACCATCAACCCTCACTTTGTGTCCTTTTTATTTATTATCATTTAAAAAAAAAGTGTTGATGCAGACACATCCTGCTATATTACGACTCCCAAGAGCCCTCACATTCTTGGAAGTTGATAGATCTAGTATGACCAGGCTTGTAGGCTTGACAGCAACTCGAGGTACAGGTCATTCAAAGGGAGTGAACATTATTTGGCAGGCTGCCTCATCATGCAGATCGCTTCATGTACTGTCCTCTTGTGATGGCCACATCAGTGCTCTGGTCTACAGGGGTTGTAACCCCGGCTTTGAGGATAATAGGGAAGTTGCTGGATGCTGCTGGAGGCAATTCAGGCAGCAAGCAGCCTCAAGCTGTAGTGCAAATATGGAGCACAATGTAAGATACAGGGTGTTCAGAGATCAGGGATACTGCATTACAATGAGGAGAACATTAGGTGGAGAAATTAAAAGGGAAGTGATCATGAGAGAATAAGAGGCTGCCAATGGTGATCTCTCCTTATGAGAATGCTAGATTCCACCATACTAAATCCTTAGTTTCAAAGTGGACCGGTGTTGCTTCTAAACCACTATTCTTGTTCCAGGTCTGTGACTCAAAACTACCTAGTGCCTTGAAAAAGTATTCACACCCATTGGAATTTTCCACATTTTGTCATGTTACAACCAAAAACGTAAATGTATTTTACAGGGATTTTATGTGATTGATCAACACAAAGTGGCACATAATTGTGAAGTGGAAGGAAAATGACAAATGGTTTTCCAAATTTTTTACAAATAAATATCTGAAAAGTGTGGGGTGCATTTGTATTCAGCCCCCTTTACTCCGATACCCCTAACTAAAATCTAGTGGAACCAACTGCCTTCAGAAGTCACCTAATTAGTAAATAGAGCCCACCTGTGTGTCATTTAATATCAGTATAAATACAGCTGTTCTGTGAAGCCCTCAGAGGTCTACTAGAGAACCTTAGTGAACAAATATAAACAAAAAAACCTTGCCCCCCCCCAAAAAATATTAACACAACAAACAATTGCCAGTAGCAGTGTGAAAGTGAGCTGACTAGCGTCACTGTGCAATGAAATGGTTGGACGCTGCGCTTAGCTGGTACAAAATTCAAACATATTAGACGTAAAATGAATGAATCAAACATCTCAGTTATTGCAAATGTCCCACTTAGTGAATTAAAGTGCTCGTGCATAAATGAATAATCGGTGCTTCAATTTCTGGTGTTCATACAGAGGTGCCCCACATGGATGTACACTCACCCCTAAACATTGACCACCTATCGCTAGTGGTCGCTTGCGCTTTGTGGGGAGTAAAAACCCCTAGATGGCTTATTCCAAGGTCAGTTGTACTTGGGATGGATGAGAAGAAAAATAATAGAAGGGGTCTCCCATAGTGTAAAACCGTATTTATTAAAAAAATTCCAAAGTAAATATAAAGGATGCACTCACATGTCGCAACACCAGATCCGCTCCGAACACGAGCACAGGGGACCGAGCCTCAACGCAATTGAGCGACGTCCAACAGGGACTGGCCAGACCACCCTTTACTAAAAATACATGCTGATCACACCGGGTGCCAGGCACAGGCACCAAAACATGTAAATGCATCCTTTATATTTACTTTGGAATTTTTTTTTTATAAATACGGTTTTACACTATGGGAGCCCACCCTTCTGTAATTTTTCTTCCCATTTATGGAGGATCATCCGAAGTACAACTGACCTTGGAATAAGCCATCTAGGGGCTTTTACTCCCCACAAAGTGCAAGCGACCGCTCTAGCGATAGGTGGTCAACGTTTAGGAGTAAGTGTACATCCATGTGGGGCATCTCTGTCTGAACATCAAGAACTGAAACACAGATTGATTATTAATTTATGCATGAGCACTTTAATTCACTAAGTGGGACATTTGCAATAACTGAGATGTTGGATTCATTCATTTATGTCTAATATGTTTGAATTTTGTACCAGCTTAGTGAACAAATAGCATCATGAAGGCCAAAGAACACAGCAGACAGGTCAGGGATAAAGTTGCGGAGAAGTTTGAAGCAGGGTTAGGTTATAAAAAAAATATCCCAAGCTTTGAACATCTCACAGATCACTGTTCAATCCATCATCCGAAAATGGAAAGAGTATGGCACAACTACAAACCTACCAAGACATGGCCGTCCACCTAAACTGACAGGCTGGGCAAGGAGAGCATTAATCAGAGAAGCAGCAAAGAGGCCCATGGTAACTCTGGAGAAGCTGCAGAGATCCACAGCTCAGGTGGGAGAATCTGTCCACAGGACAACTATTAGTCGTGTTCTCCACAAATCTGACCTTTATGGAAGAGTGGCAAGAAGAAAGTCATTGTTGAAAGAAAGGATAAGAAGTCCTGTTTGCAACTTGCAAGAAGCCATGTGGGGGACACAGCAAACATGTGGAAGAAGGTGCTCTGGTCAAATGAGACCAAAATTGAACTTTTTGGCATAAAAGAAAAACGTTATGTGTGGCGTAAAACTAACACGGCACATCACCCTGAACACACCATCCCCACTGTGAAACATGGTGGTGGCAGCATCATGTTGTGGGGATGCTTTTCTTCAGCAGGGACAGGGAAGCTGGTCAGAGTTGATGGGAAGGTGGATGGAGCCAAATACAGGGCAATCTTAGAAGAAAACCTGTTAAAGTCTGCAAAAGACTTGAGACTGGGGCGGAGGTTCAGCTTCCAGCAGGACAACGACCCTAAACATACAGCCAGAATTACAATGGAATGGTTTAGATCAAAGCATATTCATGTGTTAGAATGGCGCAGTTAAAGTCCAGACCTAAATCCAATTGAGAATCTATGGCAAGACTTGAAATTTGCTGTTCACAGACGCTCTCCATCCAATCTGACAGAGCTTGAGCTATTTTGCAAAGAAGAATGGGCAAAAATGTCACTCTCTAGATGTGCAAAGCTGGTAGAGACATCCCCAAAAAGACTTGCAGCTGTAATTGCAGTGAAAGGCGGTTCTACAAAGTATTGACTCAGGGGGGCGCCATACAAATGTACCCCACACTTTTCACATATTTATTTGTAAAAAAAAAAAATTTAAAACCATTTATCATTTTCCTTCCACTTCACAATTATGTGTCACTTTGTGTTCGTCTATCACATAAAATCCCAATAAAATACATTAATATTCTTTGGTTGTAACATGACAAAGTGTGGAAAATTTCAGGGGGTGGGAATACTTTTTCAAGGCACTGTAAATCAGACACAACTAGCATTTGCAAAATAGGCCAGCAATGACAGCCCCCATACAACCTTCAGGACAGTCCTTTAAATCCATTTTAAGACACAGCATATAAAGCTTCAGAGTATACATATAAAACGGCAGGGAGGGGTACATACCTGCTCCGACACTGTCCAGGGGATGAGATCCCCAGAAGCTTTCTTCCCCCGAGAAAGACTGCTCATGACTGACTGGCGTGAAATTTCCCCCTCCAGACAGACCTACAGGAATGGCACAGAGCAGCTTGTTTATTGGAGAAGTCACAGTAGATAAGTGTCTGAGTTGCCCATAGAATCCACCTTCCAAATGTCATGAATAGCATTGCTATGGGCAACATAAAACTTTCCCCAGTACACAAAAACCAGCATCCCCTTTTGTAATAAACTTTGCTAAAATTCTACACAATGCTTAGTGATTACCTGAAGTACAGCCAAGACCTCTGGCAAGGAATTCTGGGTAGGAGGTACTGGTGGGAGGAGGCAGAAGAGGTGATGAGCCGGGGCGTCTGAGAGCATCTGAAGGTCATTGGGTGAATTCTGTAACGACCGCAATCATTAGACACGGCTATAGTCCCATTCCTTGGCTTAACATGTCCTTATTTATCTTGACATTTGAATCTATTATATATGAAAGAATTAGAAGTCCATACCTTGTAATGAGAAGCAACATAAAGAGCCATTAACCTCTGCAGGAATGATTCGGATGCCTTGTGGTAGCAGAACAGAGTGTCCCGGTTTACGTAATATCTGTTACAGAACGTTAAGTATATCTTGGACAACTACTGATTATAAAATGTCTTCTGTACAATAGAATTTAAATACCTGGCCCTTAATCACTTCAATACCGGGCACTTTACCCCTTTCCTGCCCAGGCTAATTTTCAGCTTTCACCGCAGTCACATTTTGAATGACAATTGCTACACTGTACTCAAATTAGATTTTTATCTTTTTTTTTATACAGAAGGAACTTTCTTTTGGTGGTATTTAATCACTGCTGAGTTTTTATTTTTTGCTAAAATAAATGTGAAAAGACCGACATTTAAAGAAAAAAAAAAAAGTTTGCTTCTTCACTGATGTGCGCTAACGAGGCAATAAGCTGCACGGATGATCAGTATACAGTGCCTTGAAAACGTATTCATACCCCTTGAAATGTTGCACATTTTGTCATGTTACAACCAAAAACGTCAATTTATTTTATTATGTGATGGACCAACACAAAGTGGCACATAATTGTGAAGTGGAAGGAAGATGATGAATGGTTTTCAAATTTTTTTTACAAATAAATATCTGAAAAGTGTGGCGGGAGTTTGTATTCAGCCCCCTTTACTCTGATACCCCTTACCAAAATCTAGTGGAACCAATTGCATTCAGAAGTCACCTAATTAGTAAACAGAGTCCATCTGTTTGTAATTTATTGTTAGTATAAATACAGATGTTCTGTGAAGCCCTCAGAGGTTTGTTAGAGAACCTTAGTGAACAAACAGCATTATGAAGAAGACCAAGGAACACACCAGACAGGTCAGGGATAATGTTGTGGAGAAGTTTAAAGCAGAGTTATTCATTTATGTCTAATATGTTTGAATTTTGTACCAGCTTAGCGAACAATTAGCATCACGAAGGCCAAGGAACACACCAGACAGGTCAGGGATAAAGTTGAAGAAGTTTGAAGTAGGGTTAGGTTATAAAAAAATATCCCAAGCTTTGAACATCTCACGGAGCTCTGTTCAATCCATCATCTGAAAATGGAAAGAGTATGGCACAACTGCAAACCTACCAAGACATGGCCGTCCACCTAAAATGACAGGCCAGGCAAGGAGAGCATTCATCAGAGAAGCAGCCAAGAGGTCCATGGTAACTCTGGAGGAGCTGCAGAGATCCACAGCTCAGGTGGGAGAATCTGTCCACAGGGCAACTATTAGGCTGCATTCACACTACAGCGTTTTGAATCGCTGGCAGATCTGCCCGAGATTTGGCAGCGCCGATGTGCGAATGACAATACGCGGAACTAGTATTTGAGATGCCATTCATTTGAATGAAACCTCAAATCGCAGTGCGGGTCTGCCCCAATTGTTGTGCGTTAAAATGTGCTGCAATCGCAGGAGCTACTTTGGGGCACCATACGTCCCGCTGTGCAAGCCGTATCTCTCCTTTTGGTGTGCTGGAGTACTCCTTGTATGCCAGCAGATTTTAAAGGTTTATTTTTTCCTAGAGTTTGTCTTTAAACATACTAGATGCTGCTTTAAAGATTCATCTTTGGGAACATGTAACATACACCCATTTTTAGAGTGGACTATGTAACATGTTCCCACTGCTGCAGCTGCTCGCTGATCCCCCCTCTTCCTGTGACAGCAGAATGGGGAGAAGTTCCCTGTACTAGCTGTCACTTTTTGAAAAGAGTGCGGCCGTGAAGGGACCATGTCCCCACCGCCACGTTATTCATTCACAGAGGTCTGTGAATGAATGAACTACAAATACCGACATCCTTTGCGGATGCTGGCTTGTAGTTCTCAATGAACTAACAGGGTGCTGATGAGCATTGCGGCTGTTCATTGAGTCTTCCTGTCAGCGTGAAAATGTCTGGCCTATGGGGTATGGGCAGACAGCTTACACTCACAGTCTGCAGGAGTCCTGCATGGCACCAGCAATCTTCTGATCGCGGGTGCAATGCTTTCCAGGCTCCTACAAAAAATAGTAAATGCATTCTTTGTTTTTTTGTGCATAAACATTTTACTAAATGTTTTAAGAGGTACAAGGTACATAAAAAAAGGAAAAAGAAAATGCCACATACATTACACAATCATGTAAATGGAAAACGACAAAATAGGACAAGAATTAACAATATCTACAATAAGGTAAGAGTAGGGTCTCATGCCAAGTGGACCCCCTGATAAGAGTATGGTAAACTTATACAAACATCAGGAACATTTGGCCCGTAATACTGAGGGCAATATCTGAGATAACTAGGAAATGACCACTATAGAAAATGAACATATCACTTATTTAAGGGTAAGTTGGTCACCTAGCGTTAAAGACCATGGATATATTAAGTGGCCATCCCAGGTCCCTCCCAACTCTGCTATTCACACTTACCGGGGCCAAGCTACGAGGGAGAGAGGAAAAAAAATGGGGGGGGGAAAGGGGGAGAGAGGTGAAGCATTGAACCTAAAATAAAGAATAGAGAGGGGGTGGGGTCACCATCAACCGCCCTCTCCATCCATCTTTGAGGAGTATGGGTAGGAATATTACATCATAGGCGACATTCAGTTGAGACTACCATGGTTCAGAATCCTGTTGATATGACCAGATATCAACAGGTATCTTGTTGTAAAATGTGCATTTATTATTATTTTTTTTTGAAAGGTGAACTTATCCTTTAAACTTCAGTGATCTGAACGGGATAGATTGCTTTGAGTCCCTTCAATTTCATAATCATTACTGCTTTTTCTGGTGTCCTATAGGAATAATTTTGAACATCTTCATGTCTGTCAGATCTCGCAGTGCACATACATAAATGGACACAGTAATATTATAGGACTAGTCAGCAAGGTACAAAAAAAAAAAAAGGATACAGAGAACAGGTCTCAGGCAGAGGACACCCACTTATCATCCTGCTGATGTTCAGGCAATCTAAACACAGTAGCTCATTCAGCCATTTCTCCACTGCGTCTCCCGGAGCGTAACGTATAGATTCCTGCAGAGATACTTCATGGAGGGTACGAGCTGGAAGGAAGGAAGGGACAAAAACAAACATAAATCAACATGAAAACAGCTCGATTCTCAGATGCAAGCATAGAAGACGCTAAAATGACTTTCCAGAAATGGTTTGCAAAAAGCTGAACACTAAACCGGCTGCTATAAGTAAAACAAACATTTATCAATGCATCTTACATGTCAAAGTATCACTGAGAAGATCTGTCTCAGTCTTTGTTGACACCGCAAGATTCAATGCATTCCTTAATACAGCATAGACCAATTCTTTTGGGTACACAGAATATACACATCAGTTATGCCTCCGAAGGAACTGACAATCTAATGTCCCTTTATTGGCCATGTGGACACATGGGAGGGTCAGTATAAAAGGTGGACTTCAGGTAATCCTAGTAACTGATATATTTGCCTAGAGTACTTGCGTGTATTCTGTAAATTTAACCTGTTACAATTCAAACTGAAAGTGTTACTAAACCCAGATCCTGCATTCACTATATCTGGTCTCCCACAGTGCACAGAACAAGGAAATGCAATTATTTTAGTAAATATAAACTGATAAATACTTTTTCATCAGCAGTATATAGCAGTCTTGTGATTTCTATCAGTTCCTGGTAAAGTTTGTAAGAGGAGTTTTAATACTACACACCAAGCTGTCCTATCAGGATCCAGGGCACCTGATCCTCTGTCTGGACAGTGCTGATTGGCCCTGTGCTGATCTCATGCACCCTCCCAAGAAAAAAAAAAAACTCTAGTAATACACACCAAACTGAGCATGTGCAGCCTGACTCCAAAGGTTCTGTCTTATCGGGACATGTTTTGGAGTCAGTGGAAGAAGGGGAGGATCAGAGAAGACAGGATCAAACAGCCTTTTTACACAATGCAGAGGATTAACCTCTTAGGTTCCACAGTGAGTATAACAAGCATGCTTTACTGTATATACAGACTGATTTTACTGTTGTGGGTTTAGTAACACTTGAAGCTCTGATGGAAAAAATGCATAATCAGAAATGAGCAAAAGCTGTCAAAACAAATCACACAATCCAGAGATATGGGCAGCTGACGTTATATAGTACAGTACTGTGCAAGTGTTTTAAGCAGGTGTGAAAAATGTATGTAACTGAAGAATGCTTTCAGAAATAGAAGTGTTAAGATGTATTTTTATCAATTAACAAAATGGAAAGTAAATGAAGCGAAACCCAAATCATATCAGCATTTGGTGTTAACAACCTTTGCCTTCAAAACAGCATCAATTCTTCTAGGTACACTTGCACACAGTTTTTGAAGGAACTGAGCAGGTAGGCTATTCCAAACATCTTGGAGAAATAACCACAGAAGTGGATGTCTGCTGCCTCAGATCCTTCTGCCACTTCATGTAATCCCAGACAGACTCGATGATGATGAGATCAGGGCTCTGTGGGGGCCAAACCATCACTTCTAGCACTCTTTGTTCTTCTTTACACTAATGACATTGGCTGTATGTTTGGGGTTGTTGTCCTGCTGCAGAATAAATTTGGGGCCAATCACACGCCTCCCTGATGGCAAGGCATGATGGACAATATCTGCCTGTATTTCTCAGCATTGAGGACACCATTGATCCTGACCCAATCTCCAACTACATTTGCGGAAATGCAGCCCCAAACTAGCAAAGGAACCTTCACCATGCATCATGGTTGCCTGCAGACACTCATTATTGTACCGCTCTCTAGTCTTTTCGCCAACACACTGCCTCCCTCTACAGCAAAATATTTCACATTTTCACTCATCAGTCCAGAGCACCTGCTGCTATTTTTCTGCAACCCAGTTCCAATGTTTTCATGGATAGTTGAGTCGCTTAGCCTTGTTTCCACATCAGAGGTATGGTTTTTTTTTTTGGCCACAGTTCTTCCATGAAGACTTTTTGCCAGACTTATCCTGACAGTAGATGGGTGAACCTGTGTCCCACCGGCTTCCGCCAGTTCTGTGCTAATGGTACTGCTGGACATCTTCCGATGTTGAAGCGAAGTAAGCATGATGTATCTTTCATCTGCTGCCTGAGGTTTCCTTGGCCAACCACTATATCTACAGTCTTCACTGTTGCACGCTTCTTCAAATGAGCTTGAACAGCACATCTTGAAACCTTTTGTCTGGGAGAGACCTTGCTGATCCAGTATAACTACGTTGTGTCTTGTTGCTGTGCTCAGTCTTGCCCTGGTGTATGACCTGTGACATAAGGTGTTCCACAACCTCATCCTTAGTAGCAGAGTCTGGCTGTTCCTCACCCAGTTTTAGGCCTCCTACACAGCTGTTTTTGTTTCAGTTAATGACTGTTTCACCCTACATTTGAAATTGATGATCATTGGCACCTGCTTGGTATAATTGGTTAATCATACAACTGACTCTAATCCTCCAAAATCCCAGACTTTGTGCAAGTGTAAGAATTAATGCTGGTTTGAAGCCAAATGACGGTCACACCAAATATTGATTTGAGGTAGATTTTTTTTTCTGTTAGCCTACTGTGAATTTTGCAAATTGATAAAAATAAACAATAAAAATATATATTTTTGAAAGCATTCCTTCACAGCTGCCTAAAACTTTGTCACAGTACTATATATCTAGTACTGCATGCTAATCTCAGATCGAATCTGATAAGTTTACTAAAGTCACGAAAATTCCCGCAAGACAGAAAAAAAAATTGGAAGTTGTGTCATGTGTTGTAATGCATTTTCGAACGATAGCTGTTCTGATTAACCACTTCAATGCCGGGCACTTAGACACCTTCCCGCCCAGGCCAATTTTCAGCTTTCAGCGCTGTCGCAATTTGAATGACAATTGCGCGGTCATGCTACACTGTACCCAAACAAATTTTTTATCATTTTGTTTCCACAAATAGAGCTTTATTTTGGTGGTATTTGATCACCTCTGCGGTTGTTATTTTTTAATGCAACAAATAAAAAAAAAGGAAATTTTGAATAAAAACAAGTTTTACTTTGTTTCTGTTAAAAATGTTTGTAAATAAGTACGTTTTCTTCTTCAATGACAGGCACTGATATGGTTGCACTGACGGGCACGGATATGGTTGCACTGACGGGCACGGATATGGTTGCACTGACGGGCACGGATATGGTTGCACTGACGGGCACGGATATGGTTGCACTGACGGGCACGGATATGGTTGCACTGACGGGCACGGATATGGTTGCACTGACGGGCACAGATATGGTTGCACTGACGGGCACGGATATGGTTGCACTGACGGGCACGGATATGGTTGCACTGACGGGCACGGATATGGTTGCACTGACGGGCACTGATATGGTTGCACCGACGGGCACTGATATGGCCGCACTGATGGGCACCGATGAGGTGGCACTGGTATGCGGCACTGATGGGTGGCATGGATGGGCACTGACAGCTGGCACCAATGGACACTGATGGGTGGCACTGACACTGATGGCACTGATTGGTGGCACTGCTGGGCATCACTGAAATATAATGGTGCCAATCAGTGCCCATTTGTGGGCACTGATTGGCACAGATTGGGCACATGTGGATGGCCATGGGGTACATACCTGGCCATCCACATGTTGCCCCCTTCCCTGGTGGTCCTAGTGGCCTCCCTGGTGGTCCAGTGTGGTCATCTGAGGGGGGGCTGCGCTGATAAACAATCAGCGCAGGCCCCCCCCCCCCCCCCGTCAGGAGAGTCGCCGATCGGCTCTCCTCTACTCGCGTCTCTCAGACGCGAGTGAGGAAAAGCCGATCAACGGCTCTTCCTATTGACATCGTGATCAGCCGTGATTGGACACGACTGATCACGTGGTAAAGAGCCTCTTCCAGGAACCACCGCCCGGCCGTCAATCTGCTATAGGCCGGGCGGGAAGTGGTTAAATGAAAATCGTACAATCTGGCATCATACGAAAAAAAAATTTGTGCATGTCCGATAAAATAATAATAATCGGATGAACTGTCATAATCGGCTCTCGAAAGCTCTGTAATAACGATCGGATTATCGTACGATTGATTTGAAAGCGGTATTTTCCGTACGATTTTCTGATCGTGTGTACGGACGGGGCTTGAGACTGGGAGAGGGAGAACCAATCAGGCTTTGCTATAGCGTACATGTGCTAACAAGGAACATACTGACAGAAAGAGAGAAAGAGACCCTCTTCAGGCTTCTGCTCTCCTTCACTGTCCAACCACTAACTGAGGGCTGGGAGATGACCTAGCAATCCTGAATAACTGTAGTAGAGAACATTCGGGTCAGCAGCCTGAATGTGCTGGTCGTCAAGGCTGTGTAAATCCCAGGACTGGCTGAGCAGAAGTATCTTTTGTCAGTTAATCAGCCACTGTATGTGGGTTTCAAAAGTGTATTTAGTGATTTGGCAGGATTACATCAATGTATTAAAACACATCCACTGATGAAGTCACGTGACGATACGCGTCGGGATTGGGCCACAGGTAGACTGGAAGTGACGTAAGAGTACAAGCTCGCCACTCGTGGATGTTATGCCTTGCTAAAGTTTTTAAATGTGAGTAAAATCTAGCTGTTTTTATAATAAAATATTTTGAGCAACTATATCACACTATTGGAGCACCTTGTTTACATACCACCACCACGGAGCAGACTAGGAGGAACCCCGGTATTACGTTTAAGGAGGCATTGCCGTATATCCAGTGCTAAGGGCAGTATCCATTACAGAGAGATCTCCAGAGAAAAGTGGAGGCCCAAGGATTCCCCATGAGAGTTATTTAATCCAATGCTGTTACCTTACAGCAGTAAGGTGAGAGGCCTATGAGCACTGAGGTGTCATATACACCAGTGATCATCAACCCTGTCCTCAGGGCCCACTAACAGGCCAGGTTTGCAAGATAACTGAAATACATCACAGGTGATATAATTTGCTGCTCAGTGATTGCAGTATTCTAGTCTGCATCTCCCCCAAGGTAATACATAAAACCCGGCCTGTTAGTGGGCCCTGGGGACAGGAGTTGATGACCACTGATGTACACTATAAGAAGAGACACCATCACCTTTATTCACCATTTGAAATGTGGAAGAATTACAGCACCTTAATCACAATTGCACCTTTGGATGTATACCGTCACTACTGAGACTTTTATGTATATATTTTTTTATTAGTCACTTTTATTTCCACTTGAGTTTTTCGGATATTGTAGAAGCATCATTTTATGTAGTCATCCTTTTTATGTACTTATTTATGCACATTCACTGCATAGTATTAAACACAGTACTCTACCTGAGGACAGGAGTTGGGTGCTAGTGTTTTTGTTCTCTGCAGTGTTGGAGACCTGACTTTCTGCACTCTGCTGGCGGAGCTGCTGAATCAATTTGAGTGAAAGGGAGCGGCCAGTGCCTTCATATCTAGAAAAATGATAAAAAGGTAAAAAAAATAAATTAATGATATTCTTCTACCATAGCCCACACTTCCATGTGTTACATCTCCAGTCCCTCTTTCTAAGGAACTCACCCATTGATTGTAGATGCCATGAAGACCAGGTAGGGCCCCATAAGACTCTTTACTAGAGGCAGAGGGATAGCGGCTGCTTCATCGATCACCACCAGTTCCGCCTGACCCAACTTTACGGCATCTGCCGGATGGATGTACTAAGACAGGAACAAGAGTTTATCAACATTAGCATCTCCTTGATAAATAAAACATCTTAGGCCAGCCATAAGTGCTTCGAATCTTGGCTGGTTCAGCAAGAACCGACCAAGATTCGAACCATAAGTGGGCGGACTAAAATGTATCAAGTTGATCGATCAACTTGGATATAACCAGCCTGCCAGATTCACTTGCAATTATTGCAAGCGGCTGTTATAGCCGCTAGTGATAGTCACGGTCTTCCTCTGGCCAGGATGGCTTTCCCCCACTGGGAGAAGACAATAGCCCGGCTGGAGGAATTGCTGCCTTTTAAGAAATTCGCACCCTGTATGGCCGGCCTTAATCTCCCCGATGCTTTGCCCCAAGACAAATATCAATGTAATTATTCTACAGCATCCTTGTATCTCTAGGGACACCAGGGTGAGCTGTCAAGTTAAAAAATTAAAAAAAAAAAAATAGCAAATTCTCTAGTTCTACAGACCTGTTCAATATACAACAGTAGAAGAGTACAAGCCCATCATCTCCCATCTCTCCACTCAGGGACTAAAGCCTGGTACACACGGTACGATTGTTGGCAGGGGATTGTCTGTTGACAGACTGTTGTCCTAAAACCTTACCGTTAGTACGCTCCTTTTAACAATTGTTGTCCAACTTTCGACCAACAAATGTTGGATGACAGGCTAGTCAATTTTCGGCGGACAACGGTTTGACGTCAGATTTTCGTATGGTCAGTACACAAATTCGTCACACAAAAGTGGAAAGTACAAACACGCATGCTCAGAATCAATGCTCAAACACGAAATTAGCAGAAGGGGCCCAACGGGTGGCACTCAAGAGCCGAAATTCCTTGTAGTACATCACCAGGTTCGTGTTTGTGGCACGACAATTGTGTACCGTTAGTATGCAAGACAAGATCCTGGTACACGCCCTTAAGACAATAATCAGACGCTCGGTTGGCCAACAATCGTACCGTGTGTACAAGGCTTAAGGGTGGCCATACATTATACAATTTTCTTGCACAAATTTTCCTTTAGATTTACCAAAAGCCATATAATATGAGGCCAAACCCAAAACTACACAATTTGTATGCAAGCAGACAGGCCCTTGGCACTACCATCATGGGTGCTCAACCTGTGGCCCTCCAGCTGTTGCAGAACTACAAGTCCCATGAAGCATTGCAAGCCACTGACAGCTACAAGCATGACTCCCAAAGGCATGATGGGACTTAGATCTGCAACAGCTGGAGGACCACAGGTTGAGCACCCATGCACTACATAGTTGACGGTAAAACTAAAGGAAATTGTACAAGAAAATTGTATAATGTATGGCCAGACTACAAACTCAATTCAGGTTCAAGTTACTGAGGAGGAAGTGGCATAGGACAGCCACGTCCAAGCATTGATGGTTCATAAGTCCCACTTAAAGCAGAACTACACTGCATCTGAGCATCACAAACTAAAAATGCTATTTAATTCATTTTTAATATGCAAAGCAAACACCAAACATCCCCCCCACCCCCCCCCCCCCCCAATCCAGCCATGTCTCCATGCTTTATTTTGCTGAGAAATCACTTTGAAAACCACCGCCAAAGCATTTCTGGCCACGGCCATCTTAGGTGAGGGTAGATGATTCATGTAGCCTTTACTTCCTAGAATTCAGCTGCCCTTAGCTCAGGCATGCAGGCAGGAGGGTGTGTTTAGCTGAGAAAACCCCCCTCTCATGAAGACTGGGATGTATGCCATTATTTGTTTAGGCATAGAAACCAGGAAGTAACTGAAGAAACCTAAAAACAAAAAGTTTAAAACAAGTAAATATAAATCTACCTTCCTATTCATTTACTAATACATAAGAAATAAAAATAGTCAATGATGACTGAGAGTGAAATTCCACTTTAAAATAATGCCTCTTAAAGAGGAACTGCAGTCGGCTCACATAATTTGTAATAAAAACATCTTTGCAATGCTGAAGTTTCCCTTCTATATTAAAGGCTTACCTGTAGGTGCTGGAAATATCTCCTAAACCTGCACGGGGCAACCTGCACAAGGCTGTGCACCGATGTGTACGGCGCATGCGCACTTTAGAAAGGGCAGATTGCGCCGTTTCTAAAGGGGGTCATGCCGTGACTAAAGGCTCCCACGTGCATGCGTGGGAGTGAGGTCACGCGACTCCAGCCAGTCACAGAGCCGGAGTTCGCGGCCCCGGAAGGAAGAGGAGTGAAGATGGACGCTCCCTGCTAGTGGGGACAGCGGTGACATTGCAGGCTTCGGTTTCAGGTAAGTGACACATAATGGGCTACTATGCGATGCATAGTAGTACATAATGCTTTACCTTTGTAGGAAAATAAACAGGAAGTAAAACCCACCAGGGTTTACTTCTTCTTTAAAGCCTCATGCACACTGGGGCTTTTGTAATCCCTTTTCTCCTGGCAGGAGAAAAGCAACCTTAAAAACGCACCTAAGCCACGTTTTTTGCAAATGCATTGAAGCTCGTCAAGCACTTGGGCATTTATTCATTTTATTGGCCAGAAAAGAAAACTGGCCAGGCCACTGAAATGAATAAACGCACCTAGCGCTTAGCCGCATTTAGAGGTTTTTTCTGCCACAATGCTCCTCTCTTGAACACATGTAATTTTTTTTTCTACTTCTAAATGCCTATGTGTGCATGGACATATAGGCCAACATTGAGGGGCATTTAGAATCAGAAAAAAAAAAAAAAGTTAAATACCTGTAAATCAGGCATTTATGAGATCAAGTGTCCATGAGACTTAAAAAAAAAAAAAAAAAACACACACAATGCACGCATTATTAGTGAAAAAATATATCTGTTCATTCTGCCTGAAATCCATTACCGTCATGCATTCTTTGTCTGCTCAACAGTTATCAGTTCGCATTATTCCCATTTCACCTATGAACTACAAAAAAAAAAAAAAAACTCCCCTTAGGAGAGGGGGGGTGTTCTGTAGTCCTGACACATTTTCTGTACAAGGGTGACAATGCTGCTCCTCTTCTGATACAGTACAGTGAGTGAGCGTTGTCACCCTAGGAGAGAAAGTGCATTACTGGCAGGATTCTAAATGCAGCCACCGCATCTAAACGCTGGTAAGTCGCAGCATACCCTGTTTCCCCGAAAATAAGACCTAGCGTGATTGTCGGTGATGGCTGCAATATAAGCCCTACCCCCCAAATAAGCCCTACCCTGTTTCCCTGAAAATAAGCCCTACCCTGAAAATAAGACCCACAAGGACTTATTTGGGGGGTAGGGCTTATATTGCAGCCATCACCGACAATCACACTAGGTCTTATTTTCGGGGAAACTGGGTATTACATCTTTATTTCTGGGCTTAGACTGAGACACTTAAAAAAAAAAAAAAAAAAAAAAAAAAAAAAAAAAAGTTGAATGATCAGATTGCTGCACATGCCCAATTGTAATTGAGCCAATCACATGAAGAGTAAGGGATACACAAAGATGACTTACTGGCCAAAGGGGCCAATCAAATAATAAAACCGCCCAAAGTGGGCCGACTTCCACCTTGCCCCATTCTGCTCACCTGTATGGTCTGTCGGTGCTCCTTGAACACATTGACTCGGACCACAGCTTTCTCAAACTCCGGGTTCAGGGACTGGATGATTTCATAGTCCATATGTTCCTATAAAAAGGGGCCACATACTTTGGAGGTCAGACATGGAGTGTCAAATATTTTCATAGAATTAGTATTACTTTTATATATAATTACCAAGAGAGGCAAGGAGGCCGCCACTGCTAACCTGGCATATGACGAATGCTCTTAAGCCCAGCCTGTCGTCTATACACCCCCTAGGGGGCGCATCATCACAAAGGCTGGGCACACAGTACTTTAGGACTGAGTGGCGCTCAAATGCGATCACATAAATGCCGCTCAGTTCTAGATTGCCCAATAACTATTCATAAAGGGCGGGCGGGGGGCTTTTAAATAGAGCCACAGGGGAATACACAAAGCTCAGAGGAGAAGGGAAGAAGCCTCACCTGGTAATGCAGCGAGTCAAAGCCTTTGAAGATGAACTCAAACAGGGTGTGCAGGTTATCGGGGCTCGGAGAAGTCACAAAAATATTGGAATAACTAAAAACAGATAGAAACAATCAAGAACCAGTGTACTGAATATAGCCATGTTTATTATTTTCATAGAATATCACAAGGCTAATTACCAATGCAGAGCGGAAAGTCATTATAAACAAATGTAAAAAAATATAGAATAAATATAAAATCTCTTTAGTTAAGTCACACACTAACTCATAAATATCTGAATACTGCTAGTATAGACTAAATCTCTCTGTATATTAAAAGAGATAATAAATGATCATATTTTTTCTTTATTTTTCTTAATTGCGCTGCAATACCCTAAGGCAGGGTGGATAAAAATCAATAATTAGAAGAAAAAAAAACTGATTTTTTTTTTTTTAATTTAAAATCAGATTTTTTAGATTTTTATCAAATTTATTTTAATAAAATGCTTTTGGGGCAAAAATCAATCTAAAGTTTTCTATTTAAGATACATTAATAATTTTGTTTATTAAGCATGAAATTGAGCTTACTTATGTAGCATGAGGCTGAATATTCTGCAATATTTACATTTTTGGTAAACTGATTTGATGAATCCAAGCTCTGCAAGCTGAGAGAACATGCACTGCATTGATGCATTCACACAATTTCACAGTAACCATGAGATAAAAGGGAATGTTCCTTTATCCTATTGTTTTGCAAATCTATGTACACTACAAACTGTATGATTGAATCTGTTCTTATATCACTGTATTACTAACCTGACAGCTTAATTTTCTAAATGGGAAACCTTAATTTTGTTTGCAAATATTAAAGATTCTAACTGCCAGCAAGAATAAGTCCTTACATTTAAAGAGCACCTGTCATTTCAGATCCATCATGGCAGCGCCTGTTAGCGGGCATCCACTCACCTGCTGCCGCCACGTCCCTCACCTTATTGTGTCACTGCCGCCTCATCAACAGTCCCATTAGAGTGAATGGAACTGTCGGTGAGTCAACAGGTCAGAGGAGAAGCTGCGGCGGGACAGAGATGACAGTTGCTCTTTAAAAATTATGATTTAAATCAAGCCTTTTTACTAGAATAAATCTTTAAATCTCAATTTAAATAGACTTGATTTAAAGCAAATCCACCCTGCCCCAAGGTAATCTGTTCCTTGATCCTTGTGTTCCTTTGTTTCTGTATCATTTAGTTGCTGGCCAGGATCAACAGATTGAGGGCGACTTCCTTCCCTTAAAGCAGGTGTCTCAACCTGGCAGCCCTCGAACTGCTGCGAAACTACAAATCCCATGAGGCATTGCAAGACTGACAGTTACAAGCATGACTCCCACAGGCAGAGACATGATGGGACTTGTAGTTTCACAACAGCTGGAGGGCCGCCAGTTTGAGACCCCCTACCTTAAAGGGTTCTATGAAGCCATCCTTGAATGCACACCCCAGGCGGGCAGCTACGGACACTGAATGCTTTCAAAGAGATAGATAACCAGGCAGCAAGCCAATACCCTGCTCCCCCCTCCTCTCTGTGCATACACTGTTGGTGCTAAATAGCACACGTGCTTCCCTAACGTTCCGGGAAGCGGCACTCAGACCAGGAGTCTGAGGCAGTATGCAGAGAGCGTGCAAGCCTATATACATACATACATACATACATACTAAGCTAATCAAGTATGGGACAAGGCTTAAAGAAGAATTCCAAGTATGGTATTGTTTACATAGTTCCATTGGTTCAGCTTGGACAACAATAAAGCTTTCACATACCATACCTGCAGGATCTCTAGTTGGAGAACACTATAGATACCGCAACTCCAGTGAAAAATTAAAGAGGTGCAGCAGTGATGTCACTGGAATAATAGAACTATGTAGAAAATGCCATACCTGCCAATCTTCTTTAATAGAAAGCATCATTAAGGTATGATTTAAAAATGAGCCGTTAATAATAATTTAAAGCAAGTGTACATGCTGCTTACTGAATTAGGAAAACACAGGAAGTGATAATGCTCATTTACAGCACATTGAGGAGAAGGCGGCCTTAAAATCTCTAGAACTGCAGGTTTTGGTGTTGCGATCTGGTTATATACTGTGGTACAGCAAAGTCTGTGGTACAGCAGCACAAGGATACAGGTATCTGCAAATCTCATCTTTTGTACAGCCCAGAAACTAGGTACGTTTCCTGGTTTCAGCACAGAATTCTATTTTTCTGTATGTACATTCTGTGCAAAAGTTGGCAAAATCAAATGTTATAGGCCAGGTGTAGGCAACCAGTAGCCCTCCAGCTGTTGTGAAACTAAATTTCCCATGAGGCATCGCAAGGCTGGCAGTTACAATTACTCCCAGAGGCATGATGAGACTTGTAGTTCTGCAACAGCTGGAGGGCCCCAGGTTGCCTACCCCTGTTATAGGCTATTTTCACTCCTGGTCAGATGTTCTCCATTCATAAGAATAGCATGAATCAGGAAAATACTGCATTATGGTCACTAGATGGAGCTGCTGATCATAGTAAATTAAAGTGGTTGTAAAGGCAGAAGGTTTTTTATCTTAATGCATTCTATGTAATAAGATAAAAAACCTTCAGTGTGCAGCAGCCCCCCTCATACTTACCTACGCCCCGTCTCTATCCAGCAATGTGCACAAATGCCTCGGCCGTCCGGTACTCTCTCTCCCGATTGGCTGAGACACAGAAGCGGCGCCATTGGCATAGAGCAGCGGCTTGGCTCGGGTGCCCCCATAGCAAGCTGCTTGCTGAGGGGGGCACTCAACATCAGTAAGGGGCCAGGAGCACAACGGGGGACCTGAGAAGAGGAGGATCTAGGCTGTTCTGTGCAAAACCACTACGCAGTGCAGGGAAGTATAACATGTTTGTTATTTTTAAAGAAAAAAAAAAAAAAAAAAAAAAAAACAAAAAAAAAAACACAGACTTTAGTATCCACTTTGTATTTATTAATCAGCTCAATCCTGTGGCCATAATGCAGTATTTTCCAAATCCACTCTACTCTTACGAATGCAAAACATCCAACCTGGGAGAGAAAATAGCCTAGTATTTCCATTTTGATGGCATTCACATAGAATTAATGTACATGCAGTTTCATAGGATGTTAGCTCTGTAAATTGTTTTATACATAAAATGGTCATTATCATTGTGTATGTAGAGGAAGGGTGTGTAACCATGGCTAACCTACTTTTCATATGTAAACTGCTCTTTACCTTCATGATTTTTGCTACGTCATTGTTAAATTTTAAAAACTTTCAACAAATAATGTTATAAATGGTAAATAAAAAAAAAAGAAAAAGAAAGAAGAAAATCAAAAAAATATACCAAACGGAATAAAAAAGGTAAACAAATCATACCCAAAAGCCACAGCACCCGCAATCGCCAATCCCAGTGCTGCCGACTTGCCGCGACCTCGAGCTGCTGTCAGGGCCACTGTACTGCGAAGGGTCTTCTCCGATATCGCCTCTATAAACTTAAGAACTGCCTTGGCCTGCAGAAAAGGAGGAATGTGGAAGAAACACCAAAATGTAAGAATAAAAAGGTGCACATATGAAAAATTGGGAAAAAAAAAAAAAAAAAATAACTGTAGTATACATATTGGTGGCTCAAACAGCCTGAAAAACCCAGCACAACATAAAGAGTACTTGTGTTGTCATAGTACACATGACACTAAAAAGATGGAGTGTAGGTGCTATTTTTGTACAAATCCTGAAGTTTTGGCGCGTTTAATGTACATGCAGTATCATAGTTTCATTTTTTATTTTTTTTTTAATAAAATAGTGAGGCTGACTTACTTGCTGGTAGCAGTGTGTAAAAAGTGGCGGACAAGCTTTGTCACATTATTTTTTTGGTATACAGGTGTATCTCAAAATTAGATCAAAAAGTTCATTTATTTCAGTATTTCAATCAGTATCTCAGAAAATTAGATTACACAAGACCAATAAAAAAAAAAAAAAAGAAAAAGAAAAAGAAAAAAAAAGTATTTTCTTTATCATACATCACGGGACACAGACCAAGCTATATACATAACTATCTGGGGTATACGCCACCTGTAGGTGAATGGACCAAAAAAAAAAAAAAAAACCAGACAGGAAGTCCCCACTCTATATAACACCTCCCATAAAGGAAGTACTTTGAATTGAATTACTGAAATAAAATTTAGAATATCATCAAAAAGTAAATTTTATGAGATGCACCTGTATATGTTCTTCTATGTGTAATAAAATTAGGGGTCATTAGCAGACAAGAGCGGTATTGGCGAAAGGCAGACAGAAGCTCCAGGACTGGAAACTGGTGGGAGCCGCCAACATCAAACCAAGAATAGCTGAAGTCTCACATCATGTCCCCTCTTCAATTTTTGTTTTTTTTGCACCATCACTGGTCTTCATAAAAATCGCAGATACACGGTCTACCACCCCCATCATTCTTCATACCCAAACGCAGATTATAAAATTACAAAATGTTTTGTAAATCGAAACGTAGTCCTTGCCTTTACCGATCTGAGTTTGATCAGATGCTTTTGAGGCCAGGAGAAGAGATCTGGGGTCTAATAGACTTTTCTATGCGCCATCACCGGTCTTCTCAAAAATCACAGACACAAGGTCTACCCCCCCCCCCCCCAGTCATCTTTCATACTTAAATGTTGATTATCAAATTATAAAATGTTTTGTAAATCAAAACCTAGTGAGTCCTCAGAGTCAGATTTACCTGGTCAAGTGTCTTGCAGTTTTCGACCAGAACCCCAACCGGCTGTGTGTCCTGGAGACTGAGCTTCACGTCCAGTAGCTCCTGCTCCTCCGGGGTCAGGCTGCTCTCCTGAAAAAAAAACAATCAAAATGAACAAAATTACAAACAGATTGAGATACTGCTGAAGCACCATACAACAATCAGTATATTATGGAACAACCACCACCTTATGATCACATACACAAAATAACAAACAGATAAAGGAAATAAGAAAACTGCAGAGCTTGAACTGATTTTTTGCTATCTGACAAACATAACATCCTTGAAGTATATCTAAATGCAAAAGCAAAAATGTAATTTACTGCAGCTTATCAGTACTTAGATAAAGTTGCTGTATTGGTTTTCTTTTCTATGCTTTTTTCCACCTGATAAACATGCAAATAGCATCACATTTCTTGTCCCGAAAATCATTGCACTACTATATCTATAGAGAGAGCCGTGGTTGCCACCCAGGCTAGACTTCATACATTCAGAAAAATAGCCAGCACACCAGCAGAGATGAACCTCAAAACTCCAGACATATTGAGGTTGTTATAGAAATTTGTATCTGTGAAGTGCAACGAAAAATGCAAATAGGTGCATGCCAACCTTTCCTTGCAGGTGGGAATGTTTGTTTTTTTTACTTTGTGTTGGACACTTAATTTATGCCCTTTATAACGGAAATATCAATAAATCTGAAGTTTTTGAGGTTCATTTATGCTGGCTATGTCTGTGAATAAGCTATAAAATACAGTATCACCACTGGCCGAGCTCCTATTTTTTTGGGCTATAAGGGTACGGTGGCGGGTGGATTGGACATCAAGCATCTTTGTCTTTGTTCACCTCCACCTGGAAAAAATTCGCCACCACATGTAAAGACTGGTAGGCTGCAATTTGTCACATTTTTGTTTGTGTTTACTTGTCCTTTAAGGCTTTTCAGGTGCAAAGTACCTTATTATAAACACAAAAGTGAATTAACCCGTTAAGAGCCTACAACATACCTTGCAAGTCCTGCTGTGCTTCCCCATTAAGCAGATACTCAATTGTGTAGCTGTCAGGACCTGCTGTCAATTTGACAGCCAACACTTCTCTATGCACACTATGAATCCCATAATTATCTCGGGAGTATGCAAGAGAGGATTACAGCTGCAAGTCTTTTTGGGTATGTCTCTACAAGCTTTGCACATATAAAGAGTACATTTTTCTTCTTTGCAAAATAGCTCAAGCTCTATCAGATTTGAACAGCAATTTTCAAGTCTTGACACAGATTCTTAATTGGATTTACTTCTGGACTTTGACTGGGCCATTCTAACACATGAATATGCTTTGCTCTAAACCATTCCATTGTAGCTCTGGCTGTATGTTTAGGGTCGTTGTCCTGTTGGAAGGTGAACCTCCGCCAGAGTCTCAAGTCTTCTGCAGACTCTTTCTTCTAAGATTGTCCTGTATTTGGCTCCATCCATCTTCCCATCAACTCTGACCGGCTTCCCTGTCGGTGGTGAAGAAAAGCATCCCCACAACATGATGCTGCCACCACCATGCTTCACAGTGGGGATGGTGTGTTCAGAGTGATGTGCAGTGTTAGTTTTCTGCCACAAAAAGAGTTTCACTTTTAAGCCAAAAAGTTAAATTTTGGTCTCATCTGACCAGAGTACCTTCTTCCACATGTTTGCTGTGTCCCCCACATGGCTTCTTGCAAACTGCAAACAGGACTTCTTATGGCTTCCTTCTTGCCACTCTTCGATAAAGGTCAGATTTGTGGAGAGCACGACTAATAGTTGTCCTGTGGACAGATTCTCCCACCTGAGCTGTGGATCTCTGCAGCTCCTTCAGAGTTACCATGGGCCTCTTGGCTGCTTCTCTGATGAATGCTCTCCTTGCCCAGCCTGTCAGTTTAGGTGGACGGCCATGTCTTGGTAGGTTTGCAGTTGTATCATACTCTTTCCATTTTCGGATGATGGATTGAACAGTGCTCTGTGAGATGTCCAAAGCTTGGGATATTTTTTTTTTTTTTATAACTGCTTTAAACCTCTTGACAACTTTATCCCTGACCTGTCTGGTGTGTTTCTTGGCCTTCATGGTGCTGTTTATTCACTCAGGTTCTCCAACAAACCTCTGAGGGCTTCACAGAACAGCTGTATTTATACTGAAATTAAATTACACACAGGTGGACTCTATTTACTAATTATGTGACTTTTGAAGGCAATTGGTTCCACTGGTATTTACTTAGGGGTATCAGAGTAAAGGGGGCTGAATACAAAATGCACACCAAACTTTTCAGATATTTCTAAAAAAAATTGAAAACCATTTATCATTTTCCTTCCACTTCACAATTATGTGCCACTTTGTGTTGGTCTATCACTTAAAATCCCAATAAAATACATTTACATTTTTGGTTGTAACATGACAAAATGTGGAAAATTTCAAGCGGTATGAATACTTTTTCAAGGAACTCTATATATGAATTGGATGCATTTTTAACTGCATCCAATTCACACAACATGTGAATCGGACCGGCAGATGCTACAGCGATTCTCAACTTCCACAGGGAACAGATAGAGGAATGGAACATGCATACTTACACTGGTCCATGCTGGATCAATGTAACTATACAAAAATATTCATACCTGGAATTCAGCTTTGACAACTGCTTTTTTTTAATCTGTAAAAACACTTATCTCCATTTTGATCAGATTGTGCATTCCAGTATTTCTGATCTCCTCCATCCTCTTTCAGCCACTTTTTATGTAAAGGAGGGAAAGACAGGAAGCGCCACCTGAGTGAAGTATTAGTGTAAACAATTTAATTGTCAAGATACAAGGTCTCTCCAACGTCCTCGCACTGTATCCATGGGCTGTAGAGCTGAAGGGAGGTCTGTAGTTCGTCCTGCGGTCACCAGGAAGTCCAATTATACCAGCGTGGAACGCACGGAAATAAGGTCACCGGAAGTGGGGAGACAGGCGGGAACACTGCACAGGTTTGGCTACACGTTCCGAGCATCAGCTCGTTCTACTGGCCTGAGTGGAAATGCCTATACCAATCTATATAAATAGAGAAGCTGCTGTAGGACTACAGAGGCCAGCACCTCTATGGCATGAATTAGATTTACACCAAAACTGAAAGAAAACCAACAGAATGAGAAGTAAAAGACCAAAAAGGGACTTGATAATATATAAATGACCATAAAATGGGAACAAAGCTACTCATCTCATGAGGACTGCAGTAGGAAGTAATAAAGGCCATGCACAATGGCAGATGGTGGCTAATCTTACAGCAGAATGATATATAAAATATATATATTTTTTATATATATTTTAAATAATTTTTATAACAACAACACTTGTGTATGACAAATAGTACGATCATCCATACACTAACTGGCAATTTAAAAAAAGAGAACATCTCATGTCGTACACCGACAAGCAAGGTAACATGTAAAGATCAGCAAAAAATGGGTGGTAGGAGCAAAGGCTAAACCTCTGCTAAGGAAATGTCATGGGGAGAGTGTACTGTATTGGAGAGATTGCGGATTTTTATAGTTTCTGCACGTTTTCTTTTCGGAGCAGCGCCCCCATCCTTGGCCTCAGCGGGAGGAGCAGCGCCCCCATCCTTGGCCTCAGCGGGAGGAGCAGCGCCCCCATCCTTGGCCTCAGCGGGAGGAGCAGCGCTCCCATCCTTGGCCTCAGCGGGAGGAGCAGCGCCCCCATCCTTGGCCTCAGCGGGAGGAGCAGCGCCCCCATCCTTGGCCTCAGCGGGAGGAGCAGCGCCCCCATCCTTGGCCTCAGCGGGAGGAGCAGCGCCCCCATCCTTGGCCTCAGCGGGAGGAGCAGCGCCCCCATCCTTGGCCTCAGCGGGAGGAGCAGCGCCCCCATCCTTGGCCTCAGCGGGAGGAGCAGCGCCCCCATCCTTGGCCTCAGCGGGAGGAGCAGCGCCCCCATCCTTGGCCTCAGCAGGAGGAGGAATGCCTTGTATCAGTTGGAGGAATAGTGCCCCAAGGGCCAGACAAAAAGCAATCAAAGGGTCGCATCTGGCCCACAGACCACAGTTTGGAGACCATTGATATAAACAGAAAGAGACCAAAAATTTCAAAAAAAGTATATTTTCTACTTTCTGTTATAAAACATATCCAATAAAATTATTTTTTTTTCATAAATTTTAAGTGATGATAAAGGTTGAGTTTCTGCGGGCACAAGTAAAGTTTTGATTGTGATTAAGATACTAATCTGTACAGACACTATACTAGTAATGGTGGTGATCAGCGACTTAAATTGTGACTGTGATAGTGTGGCAGGGAGAACTCCAGCCAGAGCCAGTTTACAAACACACATATCTGTGGTGTGATTGGCCACAGCCGATCAGCAGGTACACAGCCAAAATGGTTGGCTTTACCCTGCTGACAAACTCATGCTGTGTCCAATCACCGCACAGGTCAACAGGGGGGGGGGGGGGGGCACACATGCGCGCCTCTAAAAGAAGTACACTGCAATGTACAGGTAAAGTTGAGGGTGCCTGGCTGTACCGCCTGCTAGCAGTAAATGTACGGTTAGCAGGCGGCAAATGGTTAGGCAGATAGAGCCCAAGAGCTAATCGAGATGCCCCCTTACCTGTGTCTTTGGCGGAATCGGCGTTATGTTGGCATTATGGCTGGAAATAGGCAAGATATTCAGCTGATCATCAATCACCATACAGTTCTTACAGGAGGACAGAGATAATATAAACCTGTGGGGAATGTAAGTATATCAGCACACAAAATTCATCAAAAGCAAACCGGCCAAATGTTCCAGATATACAAAACATGCTGCAGTAAGGCTAAGTATACATTTCTGCTTGGAGGGGGAGTGGTAAAAACAGGTGCTTGGAGCAATGTTTTTACCGTGCCCGCCTTGAGCTGCAAAGGCAGCCAGATGGGGGGCTGTACACTTGCCGTGGAGGCGAAGCTTTGCCTCGTGTCAAGATTTGCATCACCTGCTGTGTTCAACCGAACGTGTCCCATGGGGGCTGCACTGCAACTTCATGCAAATCACACAGCATTGGTACTTGCTTTTGGAGTTTAAAGCAGATGGTGAGGTGACATACTGTCACATGCCCTCTGAAAAGTGATGCACCGCTGATCGCTCTTCAAAAGGGCAATACAAATCTCAGGAGCTTATATAGCCTTATATAAAAAGCAGCAAGATAGAACACACTCAAATCAAACAGATCATCTACCTTTCATTAAAACGTCCCACAACGTCCTGATGTGCTTCTGTTCTGTAGCGAGAATGAACATCCTAGAGAAAGAAGACAAGAAATGAGTCTCTGCACATTTCCTCACTGACAACACTTTTACAACTGAGGAGCAGGAATAGTATATGTGGGGAACATTGTAAATGTGCTGCTAGGGGGAAGGGTAAAGAAGGAACACACAGACAGGGCACGAGCACAGAGGTCAACATGTGATATCGGCTCTGGGCCCTAAAACTATCCTATTATCAAGCACTTTCTTACAACGGGGCGGAAATGGAGCCAAATCACTCAGTACTAAAGAGTTTACATTGTGTTGTACCAAAGTGACCATAAGGCATGAGCACAAGAGGACTATTGGTCCTGCACTGTACTTGATGCAACTGCCGACCTTAGAGAAGAGGTACTGAAGGACCGATTGCACAGATGGAGGAAGCCTGCCAGAATGAGGAATAAGTTAGGTACTGCAGCTTATTCCTCTACCCATAGACTTAACGAGCATTTAACCCCTGCAGTGTGGGCAGAGGACCCATTGCAAGAGTACACGTTCTTACCTGCTCGCAGTTAAACTTTACAAAAATACTGATGCCTACATCTTTAACTACTTCCTTTACAATTTTCTCGTACGTGTAAAAAAATCTGCATTTTTTTTTGCTAGAAAATTTAGAACCCCATATATATTTTTAAGCAGAGGCCCTGGAGAATAAAGTGGTTGTTGTTGCAATTTTTTATGTCGCACGGCATTTAACCGCTTGCCTACAGGGAACTTTTTGTTATAAAATTTAGCAAAAAGGAAAAAACGCAAACAGCAATTGTACCACACATGCAATTTTTTATGTAAGGCTGTATTTGCGCAGCAGTTTTTCAAACGCTGTTTTTTGAGGAAGAGAGAAAAAAAAAAAAAAAAAAAAAAAAAAAAAAAAAAACACACACACTTTTATAATTTTAATGCAAAAAAAAAATATAAAAAAAAATACATAACCTAATTTTTTGGGAAAATATAAAACATGATGCTACACCGAGTATATAGATACCAAACATGTCATGCTTTAAAATTGCGCACGCTAGTGCAGCAGCGACAAACAACATAAATTTTACTATCCACAGACAACGCTTTAAAAGCCATGTTTACAGGTTACCACTTTAGATTTACACAGGAGGTCTGGTGCTAGAAATACTGCCCATGGTCTGATGTTCACGGTGATACCCAACGTGTGGGACGATCACTGGTTGCGTGCATGCGGGATTGACGCATGCATTCGTCTTTGTCCACAAGCACGGGGGCGGTAGTACTTTCATTTTTTTTTTAATTATGAATTTATTATATTTTTTTTGTTTTTAACATTTACACAGCTGCTTTACATTTTTATCACTTTTATTGCTGTCACAAGTAATGTAAACATCCTTGTGACAGTAATGGGCAGTGACAGGTACTCTTTATGGAGGGATATGGGGTCTACAAAACTTCCAAACCCCTGCTCTGCATTTTTGTATGCTTTTGATTTTTTATTTTTACCGTTGACATCCAGGTAAACTGGAAGTGAGGTCATGTCATCACTTCTGGGTTACTATACCAAACAGCCGATCAAAGCAGATTCCAGCTTTGTCTGGCTGTCCGGCCAGCTGGCGGAAGCCAGAGCAAGCCGCGGAAGGCGGATGAAGGGTGGGGGAAGAGGAAGTCTCCTCCTGCTGCTTGTAATAGCAATCAAGTGGCTAGCCTGCCGCTCCGACTGCTATTACAAGAGAGCAGGCAGCCGGCTCTAAATAAAAAAAAAATATTAGTGGGTTGATGCTTGAAGCTGAGGCATCACCCTAATACAACCACTTGAAGACCAATGACGTTCCAGGTACATGAATGGTTGGCAAACAGGTTTGTGGATGACCTGCAAATGTGGTGCAGATCTACAAATGTATCCTTAGTAAATAAATCTGTAAACTCCCCCTTGGATTACATAAATCCTGCCGTGACTCCAGCCCTGATATACATACCATGGTCATGGTGTACAGCTGCTTCAGGGAGCTCATAGTGCGGAGAAGAAGCACCACAAGTCCACCACCTTCCACCGTCTCTATGGTACGAGCCAGCAAGTTGGGAGTCAGAGCCTCGAAATCCTAAAAAAGAAAGGAAGACTGAAACAACTCTGTACAAACCTGAGAGACAGACACAGATGACGGAGGATCGATGCATTCCCATGACACCTGCTTTCGATAGGGATGAGCTGGGCTTGATCTACGGAACCCATAGGAAGCTGTCACAGAATCGCATCCCTGTCAGCCCATTCAGCATCAGTTGCTCACAGCTGCACAAACACAATAGGCTGGGACATCGCTGACCTAATGTGGCTGCAGGGCCATATGGAAATATTAGGTCAAAGACATCATGAACATCCCTGCCCTGCAGCTCCACGCTCGCCTCGGCCACAGCCGATTGGGCCGGGGGGAATGTGATCATGTGACAGCTTCCTACAACTTCAGCTGAATTGAGTTTGGAACAAACCCAACTCATCACCACTTATAATTGGCTTTTTTTGTGATGAAACTATGAACAAGTAAAAACATTTTGCACACTTTCGTGTTTCTGTTTCGCACCCAATTCTGTAGATCTAGAAAAGCCAGCGTGTCCAGCAAATCCATAGGAACTCTGCCCCTCCTGCCTCAGAGAACTGATAAGCTCACTGCTGGGTGAAGGCCTGGTAGGGACGAGAAGAATGATCTAGGTACGACATACCTGCAAGACGCACATGCCGTAGGTGTTTCCCAGAATCTTATGGGTCTCGTTATAATAACAATAGCGGATGTTGGTGGCAGCAATAAACAGCTCAAACGGGTCATCCTCCTTGATGTTCAGTGTGCCGCTCTTTATCCTCTTCTGTAGTTTTCTCATTTTCTTCTTCCGGTTACTGCAAAAGAAAGGTGTATGTGTCACAAACCAACTCCAGAGACGGCACGTGCCGGGTTATAAACATCGGCCTCATTCAGAAAATCTCCAGAGACGACACATGCCGGGTTATAAACATCGGCCTCATTCAGAACATCTCCAGAGACGACACGTGCCGGGTTATAAACATCGGTTACATTCAGAACATCTCCAGAGACGGCACATACCGGGTTATAAACATCGGCCTCATTCAGAACATCTCCAGAGACGACACGTGCCGGGTTATAAACATCGGCCTCATTCAGAACATCTCCAGAGACGACACGTGCCGGGTTATAAACATCGGCCTCATTCAGAACATCTCCAGAGACGACACGTGCCGGGTTATAAACATCGGCCTCATTCAGAAAAACTCCAGACAAGTCATAGAAACAAACCACTGAACACGACTACTGGGTTTAAAAATAACCAAATGATTTTCCCACTGGCTGAGAATGGTTTACAGGAGGCTTTGGGTAGGACTGCAGCCTCTTGCCACTCCAAGCATTGAAAAGGACGAAGCTTGGGAGAAGAATTCAGAAATATTCATAACCAAGACAGACCATGTAGGAATGTGCCATAGTGGTGCTCTATTGGTACTGCCATTTCTATTTTCAGCCACTAGGTGGGGTTGTATGTTCTCTCTTCAGTGAGCTGACATCTGTACATAGCTCTATGAAGTTGGAATTGACTATTTGTTTTTGGACATTACAACTTTACATTCATTTGTGAGTGTTTATGGATCATGTATGCTTGAATGTGTTCAAATAAAACTTTCTTCTGATAAAAAAAAAAAAAAGACAAGTCTGACCATACACTATATAATCTGATTGGACAATCCCCCTTACAACTACCATCAATTATAGAATGCAATATTCTGCCTGACTGGATATTAATTAAATGAATAGGTTGTTCAGCTTCATCTTCCTATTTTTTTTTTTTTTTTCGCCGGAGATTGTACAATGTGTGGCCAGCCTTTAAATGATTTTTTTATTGTAAATATTTTGGATAGACTACAGAATGTTTAACCACTTGTCTACCAAAGTAGGTTTATAAACGGCATGGTAGACAAGTAGTTAAATCAAGTTCACAAGGCAAACTTATAAACAAGCACAATCAGTCAGTTCACAGTGGAAAAAAAACAACACAGTAGCAAACAATGGAGTCCAAATGATGATAGAACTTCGGCTGGGAAGGTATTTGGAAAACACACACAGTCTTGGTCAGCTCCTCAGCCAGGATAAGGTGATCCATCATGAACACGCTGCCTTTCCTGAAACGCGTTGCTGCCCACCCCTGCTGCTTCTTCCAGGCCACTGTCAGCGGCGCAAGTGTTTGTCAGAGACGCCGCCGACCTCCACCTCGCTGCAGGCCGGTGTCTTACAGCAGCCATCCAGTCAGCTCAGATTGCTGAGGCGGCTTCTGCATGTCTGCACCAGTCACTTGAACAGTACACAAGATGAGGTTTTTCGATGTAAGCGAGCCTACAATAAATTGTGTTGCTTTTTAACCCATACCGATCTGGCACCCTGCTCTGTTTTCTTGTAAATCTAGTTCACAGCTGCTCTTGCAGCCGTGAGCTTGGTCCTGGGTTTAAGAGCTGCCAAAGGCTTATGACCCAAGTCCTGGCAGCACCCGCAGGTGTTCCTGGGCTCTCCCATTCCTCTGGGGAGCCCAGGGCTGCAGGAAACTGCTTCCAAAGTCTAAGCAGGATACACTTGGGGAACTTCCATTCCCCAATCACACCTGTGATTAATGATCCCGGAGACGACATGTACCATGCGGATATACTTTACAGATGGTTTACACTATCCGCACAGGAAAACTTTCTTGTGCAGGCCGGTGTCCAGGCTGCATAGACTTCAGGGGGTGGTGCTTTGTATTTTTACAACGCAAGGCAATGTTTACTTTATTGAAATGTCACACAGGAGGAGATTCACTACAACTGGTGCACGCAGAATCTGGTGCAGCTGTGCATGGTAACCAATCTGCTTCCAGGTTTTATTGTCAAAGCTTAACCACTTAAGGACCAGAAGGATGTGTGTGCCCCCTTAATGACCAGGCCATTTTCTGTGATACGGCACTGCGTCGCATTAACTGACAATTGCGTAGTCATGCAACAATGTACCCAAACAAAATGTATGTGCCCTATTTCCCACAAATAGAACTTTCTTTTGGTGGTATTTAATCACCTTGGTGGTTTTTATTTTTTGCGCTATAAACAAAAAAAGACCGACAATTTTGAAAAAATTTATAAAAAAAAAAACTACATTTTTTCATCAGTTTAGGTCGATATGTATTCTTCTACATATTTTTGGTAAAAAAAAATTAAAACAAAATAAATATATCACAATAAGCGTATTGATTGGTTTGCGCAAAAGTTAAAGCGTCTATAAAATAGGGGATTTATGGCATTTTTATTATAATTTTTTTTTTTTTTTTACTAGTAATAGCGGTGATCAGCGATTTTTAGAAGGGAATGCAAGACTGCGTCGGACAGATCAGACACTTTTTTTTTGGGACCAGTGACATTTATACAGAGAGCAGAGCTAAAAATAGCCACCGATTACTGTATAAATGTCACTGGCAGGGAAGGGGTTAACACTAGGGGGCGATCAAGGGGTTAGGTGATCCCTAGGGAGGCGTTTCTAACTGTGGGGGGAGTGTAGTGACTGGAGGAGGAGAGAGATTGCTGTTCCTAATCACTAGGGACAACAGATTTGTCTCTCCTCCCCTGACAGAGCGGAGATCTGTGTGTTTTTATTGACAGATCCTTGTCCTGTCTCTCCAAGGAGCGATCGCGGGTGGCCGGAAGACATCGCAGCCGCTGGCCACACGCACCTCCGGTGGTATGCGTGAGCCCCCTAGAGCTCTTAAAATGGCTGACGTACAGCGACGCCGATTCACCTAGGAGATCCAACCTGCCCCAGTAAAAGTGAGGCAGCTGGTCTTTAAGTGGTTAATTGAATAAGCTGAAGTTGATTGGTGCACACAGAATCTTTACATGGTAACCAGTTTTAGCAAATCTCTCCGAAAGTGACATTTCACGCATGTCTATGCACTGTAGCTCAGCTATGGTGCAGAAAAATGCTGAACATCACAGGCATGTTGCAGATTTTCATAAGACTCGACAACTGCTAAGGATCCATAGAAAGTACAGGCCGGCAACTCGACAGCTTCTACATAGAAAATATTTGAGCATTACAACAATAACATCATCCAAAAACTAACGCGTTTCGGCCTTAGGCCTTCATCAAACTTTTAATAAAGGCCTAAGGCCAAAACATGTCAGAATTTTTGGATGATGTTATTGCTGTAATGCTTAAATAAATATTTTCTATGGAGAAGCTGTTAAGTTGCCGGCCTGTACTTTCTATGGATCTTTTGTGAGTTTAATTAGCCATAGCACTGCCTACTCTACACACCAACTATACTATATAGCGGTAGAGCTTGGGTGAGTTTCTCTCTCACTCTGCAACTGCTTCCTGCATTCCAGTGTGAACAATGGTTTTCTGTGGGGTTGATTTACTAAAATTGGAGAGTGCAAAATCTGGTGCTGCTGTGCATGGTGGCCAATCAGCTTCTAACTTCAGCTTGTTCAATAAAACCTGGAAGCAGTTTGGTTTCTTTGCAGAGATGCACTGAACTTTGCACTCTCCAAGTTTACGTAATTAACCCCCTGTGAGCCTTGTGGAGACCAGCATTTTTCTACTGCACAAGTGTGAACAAGCCCTCAAAGCTGAAGTTTATTCTACTTTATCCTAGACCCAGTGAGAAGCTCACAGTGTGCAGTGGAATAAGCAATTTCAGGAGAGCAGCCGGTACAACTGTGCAAGACTGAAGAGAAGGCTGGAGGTCAGATTTAATAAGTGCAAAAAAAGTGGAACCGGAGCACAGAGAGATCCATGGAAGCTGATTTTTGGACATATTACCTGCTGAAGCCCAGCTCTTTCTTGTAACACCAGAGTACAGAGGGCCGAGCTCTGACTGCAGCTTTGGAGAGCATGTGATGGAGAATGACCACCTGTGGAGAGGGACATGGTTACTTTACAATCACAGAAGGCAATCTGCATATACCATACAATACACACACAAATCAAAGATAACTTGCATAGGGCAGTAATCCTCAGCATCCAATAGGACTTCATGAATCTGCGGCAGGCTAGTGTTACACATACTGATTTATTAGAGGAAACCACTCTGGCTACTGGAGTCTCAGATTAGCGGCTCAGCAAGCAGTGAAGATACAAACTTCAAACGTCAGCAATGTTGACTCTGCCATATTGTGCTGAGTTCAGTTAGGCAGGGCTTGGTTCTTGCTGGGTCCCCCAACATACTACCCAGTCCTCTTCTATGGGTGAGATTTCTATATACATGTTTCTGTTCAGCATCCAGGCCATAATAAAAAATGCATAATAAAAAATTTATAAAAATAAATGTAAAAAATGCAGATCTCCGCTTTAAAACCTTTTCATGTCTCCGTCCCATTCAACAAGGAAATAAAGTTATTGTTCTCTCATAGTCAGATCGCCACATATCTTTCCCGTCAGTCAGCATTATAAGGGGCACAGCAGGCCATTCTGGAGGACAGGTCAAGTCCAGACATTGGAGTCACCGAAGAAAACCAACATACTGTATATAAAAAAAGAACTACACTATAGCAAAAACTAAAATGTAAAAAAAGAGACCCCATCCAAACCTGATAAATGACTGAACACTTGCAGGCAACTTGTACTTACAGTGATGCTAAATGGGTTGTCTAAGCAGCATTACCAGTGCTGCGATTAAAGGAGTTGTAAAGCAGAAGGTTTTTTAATGCATTCCATGCATCAAGAAAAACAAACCTTTTGTGTGTAGCAGCCTCCCCAGCACCCCCTAATTACTTACCCAAGCTCCATCTCTCTCCAGCAATGTGCACGGGTGTCTTAGCCTTCTGAGACTCTCCTCCTGATTGGCTGAGACACAGCAGCGGCGCTTTTGGCTTCCACGGCTGTCAAATTCAGTTAGAAAATCAGGGGAGAGAGGGGGCGGGGCGCCGTGTCTGAATAGACACACGGAACTGTGACTCGGCTCGGGTGCCTCTATAGCAAGCTCCATGATGTGGGGGCACTCGACAGGAGGGAGGGGCCAGGAGCAGCAAAGAGGGACCCGAGAAGTGGAGGATCTGGGCTGCTCTGTGCAAAACCAACTGCACAAAAGGTGTCCCATTGGGGAGATTCCCCTTTACTTCCTGTCCTATAGCCAAAACAGGAAGTGAGGGGAAATCCCTCCAAAAAGAAAGAATCCCTGGTGGTCACCAGAACTAGTGTCCCCATTATAAGATTTCATCTCTATTCCTATTCAGGTGACAACCCAATTTTTCTTTCAGTTTCACTCTCAGTGATAACAGTCACCAGGACAAATGGAGAGGGTGAATCGTCCTAACAGGGGACACAGACAGCAATAAAAACAAGACAGGTGTTATAATCCATCTACACTCTAACCAAAATAAAAAAAAAAATAAATAAAAAAATTGTGCCTGACGTATGTAGGCACTGGGGGGGGGGGGGGGGGGGGTGTCCAGAAGCCTTGTTGGTAATCTGTCACAATAGATACACTGATATCTCTGATTAAAGTGGTTCTAAAGCTTTTTTATCCCCCCCCCCCCCCCCCCAACACATCAGCATCCAATAGTTAATTACAGCATGGAGAATGACTCTCTTATAACCGCTTTGAAATCGCACACTTATTTGCTTCCGGCACACTTCTTCCCCAAACTTCCTGTTGGGGACTTGGGGACTGCGCACTAATAACATAATTTACAATCATTTGTATTACACATCCCTTCATGCATAGAGCCGGTGCAAATGTGTCCATTGTATTTCATCAAATGTTGCTGAAAGGATAAGTTCACCTTTGTAAAAAAAATTAAATAAATGTGCGTCATCTTCCGGGTAAAAAAAAAATGTGTCATTATTATTTTTATTACTAGGAGCCTGAAAAGCATTTCATCAGTGATCGGCAGATCATGGGTGCAACGCACGACTCCTGCAGACTGTCAGTGTAAGCCGTCGGCTCGTAACTTGTACAGGCAGGTATCTACACACTGACAGGAAGAGGCAATGAGCTATCTAGAGTGCTCAACAGCACCTTGGTAGTTCATTGACAACTACAAGCCGATAATTGCAAAGGCTGTTGGTATTTGTAGTGCGCACATTTGCAGAACTCTGTAAATAAATTAATGATGCGGTCGGGTGGGCTGAGCCCCGCACCCGACGTTTTTTTTTTTTTTTTAATTGTGACAGCGAGTGTGGGGAGAAGATCCCTGGCTTGCTGTCACTAGAAGTGGCAGGTCGGGGAATGGCTACAGCAGTGGGAACATGTCATGTGTTCCCAAAGGTGAACTTATCTTTGAGCTTAGGACCCTCCTGTACAGACACACACAAGCAGCCTGAGGGGAAAACTCATAAAACATACCTCTGCTCCTCCTCCAAGGGAAATGATTGACAGCAGCTCCTGTGTTGTCCCCTGGGGCTGTCTGTGCATGTCAGTGCAGGCAGTATCTGCACATCAAACTACAGTATCTCACAAAAGTGAGTACACCCCTCACATTTTTGTAAATATTTTATTCTATCTTTTCATGTGACACTGAAGAAATGACACTTTGCTACAATGTAAAGTAGTGAGTGTACAGCTTGTATAACAGTGTAAATTTGCTGTCCCCTCAAAATAACTCAACACACAGCTATTAATTTCTAAACCGCTGGCAACAAAAGTGAGTACACCCCTAAGTGAAAATGTCCAAATTGGGCCCAAAGTGTCAATATTTTGTGTGGCCACCATTATTTTCCATCACTGCCTTAACCCTCTTAGGCATGGAGTTCACCAGAGCTTCACAGGTTGCCACTGGAGTCCTCTTCCACTCCTCCATGACGACATCACAGCCCCCGGCTCCCGTGTCACTGGATTTGATTTACAGCAGCAGCAGCCGACAATGGCTCCTGCTGCTATCAATCTATCCAATGAGGACCCGAGACAGCGGCTGAAGCTGCTGGGCTCATGCTTGCCGCTGCAACGATCGGGTTCAGCTAAGAGGGGGGCAGCTGCAGCACAAAAGGTTTTTCACCTTAATGCATAAATACATTAAGGTGAAAAGCCATGAGACTTTACAACTTCTTTGCTTTACTGAAACTGGAGTGCAAAAGCTCTGCATGGTAGCCAATCAGCATCCAACTTCAGATTGTTCGATTAAGCTTTGACAAAAAAAAAAAAAAAAACCTGGAAGCTGATGTCACTACTTACACAACTTCTGGCACCTCTCCCCAGCGGCGTCCGAGCAGGTAAACTTCCACATGCGGACGGGCGGTGAGAGATGACATAACTATCTCTCTGTTGGCCCGCGGCTCTGTCAAGAGCAGCCTTCGCGCATCCACTGTAGGGGCGGAACAGCAGTGATGCGAGGCGGGCAGCAAGAGATGTCATCTCTCTGCTGCCTGCCGCACTGCTGACAGAGACTGGCAGAGACTGGCAGAGACTGCAAGGACAAGGGGAGGAGGTCTGACCAATATTGGTACTTCTCTGATCGATAATTAGAAAAATGTGAATAAATCGGTCAACCCTCAATGGAAAGAACCTTTGCATTTAATTTTTTACAATTTAGCAGATCCAAAAGGAGGCGATATAAATTCAGTTCATCCTGTTTTGCTGTGTATAATGAGCAGCAGACCTATAACCCAAAATACATCAGATCACATGACCGATTATAAAACTGAACGGCATTACCTGATCCTTCCCATGGTCCCCCACAATCACAAACAAACTTCTGTGCTTCTCAGCGACTCCGTTCTCGATCTGGACCCGGATCCGATTATCAATCTTCTTCCTCTGCATTGTGATTGGTTAATCTGCAGGGAGCCAATATGTCATGTTAGTCTTGTAAAAGCAAACTATGTCACATCACACCCACCCAAAGTATACTGATCATGGGGCCCATAGCAAAATTTTGATGGGGCCCCTGGCCGCTTCTGTTTGTGGCACCTGATCTTTACATATAATTTGTCAGGGAGATCAGCAAAGCAACAAATCATCTACTCGTCTTAAAGGGTTAGTTCGCCTTTACAATAAAGCTGCCTGCTCATGTTTTCAGGAAGCGGCTGCTTTTCAATATCAAACCTGTAGGGCCATTTGTGGCCTCACCCAAGTCTGCCTAAGAAAAAACTCCTAGGTGACCCACTCCCTTCTTTTCTGGCTTCAAAACCAATGGAGGCACACTGCTCATGTGCTTTTTCAATGAACCAGAACACTTGTTCCTGAGGGGCGCCGCTGGTCGTTAGGGGTTGTGGTTTTAAACCTACCCATGACTTTTTCAGACAGGCTTGGGAGAGGTTGCGCACATCCTTCGTATATAAAACATTGTAAAACAGCTTCTAAGGCTACATTCACACAGCCACACACGGGTGTAGATCCTTGCCAGCAGTTCTAAACACTCTGTGTGACAAGAAGCAGCTGTCACATCTGTATTTTGTACAAATCAATGGCCGGCACAGCCACTGTTTGCACAGAACCGCTTATATGTTTGAGGTATTTCAGGAAAATCCAACATTGTGGCCACTAGATGGAGCCGATGATCTAAGGAAATAGACATATTACAGGGATTACTCGTGACCGCTGTGCGAATGCTTGAGCAAATTTATTTTATGAACAGCCCCCACAGAGCTTTTATTGCTGCCTGTGTCTCCCCAGTGGGGGGATTCCTTCTATTTGTACTGGTATTGCCTCCAAGAAAGAATGAGAGGGGGGACATTTTAGACTTGTCCTGAGAATAAGAGGTGAGGGCAAACTTCTCAAAGGTAACACCTGTCTAAAAAAGGGAAATCCCCTCCAATTGCAACTTCCTGATATGTTTTGGGAACAAGAAGTTAATGGAAAAATTCCTCAACTGTACACGGGCATGAAAAAAAATAAACTGATTTGGGTTTTGCACTTTTGTACTTAAAGCGGAGTTCCGGCTGAAAAAAAAAAAAATTAAAAGTCAGCAGCTACAAATACTGTAGCTGCTGACTTTTAAAATAAGGACACTTAACTGTCCAGGGAGCCCACGATGTCCTCACTCGAAGCCGACCCGTCCCTCGGCTCTCGGGTGGAGGCGCCGGCACCTTCGGTAAGGGAATCAGAAAGTGCGTTCCCTACTGCGCATGCACGAGTTGTGCTGCGTGTTCTGAATGGTCCCTGCTGTCTTCTGGGACCTGTGTGTTTCCCAGAAGACACGTGGGGGGGGGGGGGGGACAGAGGAGGGGCCGGACATGCGTAGTTCGGCGCGGATACTGTGCCGGTCTTTCGCTGGAAGTGGGAGCTAAAACCTGGTTTAATAAGGTTTATGCTCCCCCCTGAAAGGTGCCAAATGTGACACCGGAGGGGGGGGGGAACCGGATCAGCGGAAGTTCCATTTCTGGGAGGAACTCCGCTTTAAAGTGGTTGTTAAGCCACTTTTTTCCCTTTTTATAGTTCCCTCTATTAGATTACATTAAGCTCCCCAGTGGATGTCATTTATAAAAATATGCTGTATAATACCTTATTTATGAGCGCCGCTCTGCATTCACGTGACTGCCCGCTGGTCTCCTCTCCCGATCTGATAGGATAGGTGCTGGGTATCTCCCGCTGACTTCAGCCGGGACAAGGAGAGGAGACCGGTGGGCAGTCACGTGAGCGCAGAGCGACACTTGTAAATAAGGTATTATACAGCATATTTTTATAAATGACATCCACTTTCTATAGTTCCCTCTGTTATCCCCAGCTTAATGTTGTATAACAGAGGGAACTGGGGGGCGTGTCCGGACGTTCAACAGGGAGGACGTGTATTGCCTTTGCTCTGTGTAGGCTATCCGCATCCAAAGCCATCCCTACCCCTCCTCTACCCATCGTGGCTACCTACACACCTCAGGGGTATTTGGACAATCTGGGCTACGACCCCTGGGGAATATTTAATCTTTTTGGCCCTTTTCGACCCTTGGAAGCGGTTTGGGGCCTACAACTCAGTCCGAGCCTCGGACGCCCGCCGCCATCTTGGGCCTTATCTGGCACCTGGAGCCTCCCGTTCTCCATTAATCCGGACCGGGGACCCCCGAGAAGCTCCCGCACTGCGTCCTGCCCGCACCTGGGATTCCTCCACCCCGGTATCCTCCATCCGGAGCTCCCTCCTCTGCCAAGCCGACCTCCGGAGGTCCGGCGCCATCCAGCTGCCTACCGCTCCGTTCTATCCTTCCCTCTACACAGCGGTGAGTACCTGATACTCCTCCACCTAACATCCACCTCTCGGTCGGCCCCCCATCAGAGGAAATTCTGTTTTCTGGGCCCATAAGAAGTCACCCGAGACCTCCGCGCTAGCGGTGCTCACCCGGCCGGCTTAACTTTTCAGGAAAATCCGCGGCTCCGGCCTACTCACGGAGGTCGGCGGCCATCTTTGTACTCCAAGTACACCAAATACTCCCCACTTACATCTGTTACATCTGTGCCCTCACCTACCCAATGCAAACATTGCACCTACTCATCTAGATTCTGCTTCAACTAATTATCCCCTGGATCTATAGCTGAGGTGGGACTTTCAATCTCCGCAAAAGTTTTTCTGTTTTTTTTTTAAAAAAATTTTTTATTTTATCTCTTTCTTTGATTTTTCAAGTAAACCTCTACAAGCAGCCACAGCATGTGGAAATATGATTGGCACTGAGCGAATGTGAATGAGAGGTGCCCCACACAACAACCGGCCTAACAGTTCCAGTTATGCCTTCCAAATCAGCTAAATCTCGCTCTGCAGCAGGTAAAAGATCTGGCAAAAGGTCACTGTCTAATTCAATATCTGCAGGCTCTATTCAACAATATTTATCTAACGCACGTGACACTCAGGCCCGAACCTCGAGACTGAGCGCCTCTCCCTCATCTCACGTTGCCTCTGCGAGGGGAAGCTCTCCAGCATCTTCATACTGCTCCGATCTTATGGATGACCCGGGTTCCCCTGCTGGCTCCGAAATGACTGCGCTGATGAGCGGTCTTAAAAAAGAACTTGCAGGCATGTTTCATAACCTGGAAAAATCTATTAAAAAAGAGATAACTGCAGTTAGGACGGACATGTCCCATATTTTAGTCAGAGTGGAGGAGACGGAGCAACGGCAGGACACCCAAGCTTTAGCCATTAAAGAACTGCAGGACACTGTTACCCAGTTAGCTACTGCTCAACGGGCCTCCCTATACAAGCTCGAAGACCTCGAGAACCGCAATCGAAGAAACAACATACGGGTCAGAGGTCTACCCGAAGCTACTGGAGACAGTGACCTAGAACCATCAATACGAGGTATTTTCAACACCATTATGGGTAATCCTGTCACCGCACCACTCCGCTTCGACCGTGTACACCGGGCTCTGAGACCCCGCAACACTAACTCTGACCAACCCAGAGACGTTATCTGTCGCCTGCATTACTTCGAAGATAAAAATGCAATTATGATAAAGATGCGGGGCATGCCTAACATTGATTTTGACGGGGCGACCATCACCATATTTCCAGACATCTCCAAGGACACCTTAGACCGTCGCAGAGCTCTAAAACCGCTTCTTGACCTCTTGCGCACAGACGGGATCACATACAGATGGGGCTTCCCAGCCTGCCTGATTGCCACAAAAAATGGCCGATCCCACACACTAAGGTTCCCGGAGGAACTTACAACTTTTTTGCAAGCTCTTAACCTTCCACCCATGGAACTCCCAGGCTGGCAGAACTCCATCCCTAAATTCTCGAATCCTACAGATTCTGTCTGGAGAAAAACCCCTTTAAAGGCAAGTCGCTCCTCTCTACCAGGCTCTGCACAAAAGAATGGATGAATTGCGTAGCTTTGTCCTTTGCTCTTTTTTCATCCAATCTTGACTCACCAGAACAGAGGCTTACTCTTCTGCAGCAAAATTGACGCCAAGTCAGATTTCAAATGTTAATTTTTTGGTACACTTACCTGACTATTTTTGGTAAACTCTGACCTATGTTTAGTTTGACAACTGTTCTTTTTTCATGTTCTTTTGTTAATCTGTTGTTATATCAGTATTGGTTTACAACTTATGCTGCTCAGTAGGTATCTTACGGTTTAATTTGATTTGTGTCTCTACCTACACGACCCCTTATTTTTATTTCACTGGAACTAATTTTGTCTATTTTTTATTACAAATTGATTATATGATATAGGCTGTGCGTTGTTGGGGCACGTCTCTTACATTGCTCCTCCCCGACAACACATCCCAGTCCCCCCCTCCTTCTGGGGTTGACGAGGGCGTGCGACCCTAAAAGTTATTTTATCCAATTCCTGTCTTAGGTTTTGGATGGCCGCTCGCTCTCTCTTTCCCCAATGGGACCACTGCAGATTTCTGCGTGTTATTCATGCGTTTCCCAAAAGTTCTTTAATTCATGTTTATGATTTTTCTATAAGCTCATTCTTTCTTCCTTCTTTTTTTTTCTATTCTTTACTTCACTTTCTCTTCTTTTTCCTTCCCCCTCCCCTCCCTCTCCCATGCTGGCATACATGGAAGCATAGATTGAAGTACTCTACCTAGATGTAACAATGACTACACTGAAACTCCTAACATATAATGTTAGAGGTCTTAATGTCGCAGCTAAACGGCACCAAACATTTCGTGAACTAAAACAAGCCGCTTGTTCTATTGTTTTTCTTCAGGAAACACATCTAACTCATACAACACCGGTTAAATTGACCTCACCTCTTTTCCCGCAATGGTACTACAGTTTATCTGACACTAACAAAGCTAAGGGAGTGGCTATTGGGTTTAGTAGAAGCATATCCTTTCGTTTATCTGACATGCTAGCAGATGATTCAGGCCGCTTTCTTTTCCTCCAGGGTTTCATCGGTAATACCCAATGTACTCTAGCAAACGTTTATTGTCCAAACCAAAATCAACCTACCTTTTTATCAAAAGTCCTAACCAAATTATCACAATTCGCCAAAGGTCTTACCATATTAGCAGGTGATATCAACATGTCTCTAGATCCTACACTAGACACGTCCCAAGGAAAATCTAATATCTCTTTTAAACGCCTGAAATTTATTAAAAGAAGGCTCTTGGACCTCCAACTTATGGACGTCTGGCGCCTCCTTCATCCCAAAGAAAGAGACTTTTCACACTTCTCCTCAACACATCACTCATACTCCAGAATTGACAATATATTTCTGGATCACTTCCACCTCCCCCTCTTACAGTCTGCCCACATAGGCACCGCAACTATCTCGGATCATGCCCCTGTTTCGATGACGCTGTCCATGCCTTCCTTAGCACGACGCACTAATAACTGGAAACTCAACGATTCCCTTCTCACTAATGAAGCCGAGGTTTCCATTATGTCCTCTCATCTCTCACAATATTTCAAGGAAAACAAACCCTCTGATACTTCCCCCTCCATTGTTTGGGAGGCTCATAAGGTCACTATTAGAGGTCGGTTCATTGAACTTGGTGCTAGATTGAAAAGGGAGCATGGTCAGCGACTCGAACAGGTCCTACAACAAATAGCCGCTCTTGATAAGCAACATAAACTATCTCTCCATAATGAGCATCTCCAATCACTCACACTTCAACGAGAGGAATTAAAATCTCTTCTTAACTTAGACACCAAGAGAAAATTCCAACGCTTATCACAAAAATACTATGAATGGGGAAACAAACCAAGTAGGTTATTGGCTAGGTCATTAAAAGCTAAACAAACGCAGTCCTTTATTCCCAAAATTAAATTACAATCGGGAGAGCTCGCGCATGCAACCCCAGACATAGCCAAGGCCTTCAAGGAGTTCTATGCAGATCTCTATAATGTTAAAAATGACTTATCTTCTCTACCTCAGGAAGAGAGACGTAGACGCATGCTCTCCTACTTAAAAGAAGCTAAACTACCTAAATTACCTGCATCTATCTTTAATGAACTAGAGGCAGACTTCTCGGTAGAGGAATTCCAGGCCGCTTTGAAGTCCACTCCCTCTGGAAAAGCACCTGGCCCAGACGGGTTCACTATTCTATACTATAAGACATTCGGTGACATCCTGCTTCCCCATCTTACTGCTTATGCAAACTCAGTTTCCCACTCCTCAGGCTTACGCCCAGAATCCCTCTCCACTCACATTACTGTCATCCCTAAACCCGATAAAGACCCTACCCTCTGTAATAGCTATAGGCCAATTTCATTAATAAATACAGACATCAAATTATTTGCCAAGGTAATGGCGAATCGTTTGCTCCCCATTCTGCCCAACTGGATCTCCAAAGATCAATCAGGTTTCATTCCCAATAGAGAAGCAAAAGACAATTCCCTCAGAGCGATCTCCCTGATTCAATATGTGCGGAGAAGCGCCCAGCCCACCCTACTCCTTTCCACCGATGCTGAAAAAGCGTTTGATAGGGTGGACTGGGACTATCTTAGAATGACATTGAGACATTTTGGACTGGGTCCTAAGATGTTCTACCGTATCTTATCCCTTTACTCTAACCCTACAGCACAGATCAGAATCAACGGGACGCTGAGTGACTCTTTTGCTCTACATAATGGTACAAGACAGGGATGCCCCCTGTCCCCCCTCCTTTTTGCCATTACCTTGGAACCTTTTCTAGCGACAATTAGGAACAATGATGATATTCATGGTATCCGAGTTGGTAAAAATTCCCACAAATACGCAGCATATGCTGATGACATATTATTTTTTATTCAACAACCCCGCATCTCCATACCTAACCTAATGTCAGCATTTTCCGTCTTTCAATCAATCTCTAATTTCAAAATAAACCTATCAAAATCGGAAATTTTAAACATTAACCTCTCCCAATCTGAGGTGTCTTCCCTGAAACCTCTCTTCCCCTTTAGATGGGAACCAAAACATATGAAATATCTAGGAATTTACCTCACTCCCAACCTTCACTCCCTTTTCCGACACAACTACATTCCATTGCTTAACAGGATTAGGGAAGATCTACGAAAATGGTCCAGTCTGTCTCATACCTGGCTAGGAAAAGTAAATATTATTAAAATGAATATACTGCCCCGTATACTCTTTCTTTTCCAAATGCTCCCACTAGGGGTTCCAGTGGGGTTCTTCACTATTTTGCAAACCATGATCTCCCGTTTTATTTGGAGGAACGGTCACCCCAGGATATCTAGAGAGATACTATTTCGTTCCAAGATGTCTGGGGGATTGGCACTACCTAACTTTAAGGCGTATTATCAAGCGGCTGTACTTTCTAGGGTGGCCGATTGGAAATATGCTCTTGATTCAAAATTATGGGTCCAACTTGAATACCTTCTGAGCGGTGCTGACCTCTCGGTAGTTCCTTGGATACCCCGCTCCTACAGGAACCTTGACCGTTCCACCTCAACACTCACTATATCCTCATTAGCTATATGGGACGCCCTACATAAAAAACTCTCATGGGGTTATAACTCTCCTCTAACACCTCTTCTTAACCATAAATATTTTCTACCAGGTTTACTAGATCCCGGTTTTCAAGCTTGGAGACCCAGAGAACCTCTCTTACTACATCACGTCCTCCGTGGCAACTCACTCAAACCATTACATTCGATCATTGACCCTAAACCTGCCTCATTTTTAGACAAATGGAGATACCATCAACTACAGTGTTTTTTAAGCTCTCTCCCTCATCCGCTTAGAGGTTTGCAAGATCTGAATCGAATAGAAGATATATTCTACCCAAAAGACCCTCCCTTACATAGTATTTCTCTATTTTATAGAGCTATTATTGCCCTTCAAAATCCTGAGTTTCCACCCTTTTTAGCAAAATGGGAAGCAGATCTGGGCTCTCCCATCTCAGACAATTTAAGGGATAGGATCTTACAATTGGCCCACACCTCCTCCCTAGCTTCTAAGATGGCGGAGGTTAATTATAAACTACTCACTAGATGGCATTATACCCCCGTTAGACTTCACCAAATGTTCCCCGCCAGTTCCCCATTGTGCTGGAGGAACTGTGGGAACGAAGCCACTCACGCACATATCTGGTGGTTTTGCCCACTTATTCGCCCCTACTGGTTGGCCATCTGCAACCTGATTTCACAGATTACGGAGGTCAATTTGCCCATGGACCCGTGGATTGTCCTTTTTCATGCCTCTGCAACCTCCATAGGCCCATATAAGCGTTCCCTCATTCCTCATCTTTTGAACACAGCTAAAGCTTTAATACCCGCCTTCTGGGGCCAAGCAGCAATTCCGTCTGTTAGGACCTGGTTGCAGAGGGTTGATGAAGTTCAGCTCATGGAGAATATCACCCATAACAGCAAAGGGACTTCAGATAAACACTCAGTCACTTGGGCTCCTTGGGTAAAATTTCAGTCCACCTCTACATACAAGGATATTATTGTACAGATCTCATAAATCTACTACTTATATATCGTCATTAAAAAAAAAAAAAAAAAAAATGTTTTGACACTCAACATTTCGCACATGTATGCCAGCACTCCCCCTCACCTTCTTCCCTCCCACCTTACCTACTATCCTATTTATCATCCCCCCTTTTCTCTTTTTTCATTATCTCTTCTATTATCAAGCTCTCTGCATCTTATACTTTCTGTTCGCTACATTATATCTCTTTTACCTAATTGAAGCAAGATTTCTCATTTTATTTTTATACTTTGTTTTCTTGGTTTATAATGACAGAAGTCCTCTTTTCTACCCAATTGATATATTGACTCTCATCCTCCTCTCTGAATATTCAATATTGTTTGATGTATCTCAGGCTTCTTGACATTGTTTGTATATATTCGAGCATTGATACTGAAATTGCTTCCCTTAATGTTTGAACCCAATATGTGACATAACTGTTTCATTTTGTAATTATTTTCTTTCATAAAAATTTAATAAAAACTTATTAAACAAAAAAAATAACAGAGGGAACTATAGAAAGCGCAAAGAGTTTTTTTTTTTTCTTTTTGTGTTCCTGCAAAGCAGGGACTAGAATCCATCTCTTCCTCTAGTAAAAGCAGCACACATAGTGCACACAAACACTGGTTAGGCACACGTGTAACCCTTTGATCGCCCTAGATGTTTGACCTCTTCCCTGCCAGTGTCATTGGTACAGTGACAGTGCCTATTTGTAGCACTAATCGCTGTATTGGTGTCACTGGTCCCCTCAAAGTGTCAGTTACTCTCCGATTTGTCCGCCGCAATATCGCAGTCCCACTATAAAATCGTTGATCACCGCCATTACTAGTGAAAAAAAAAAAAAAAAGCATAAAATTCCATTAAAAAAAAAATATCCCATAGTTATTATTATTATACAATATTTATATAGCGCCAACAGTTTACGCGGCGCTTTACAATGTATAAGGGGGACGACACAATTACAGTACAGTTCAATACAAAAAGGTACAGGAGGGCCCTGCTCGTAGAGCTTACATTCTAAAGGGAGGGGGTGGTGGTACAAAAAGGTAATAGCTGCAAAGAATGATTTGATGGAGGTGGCCAGTTTGTAGACACTATAACTTTTGCGCAAACCAATAAATATACGCTTATTGCAATTTTTTTTTTTACCAAAAATATGTAGAAGAATACAGATTGACCTAAATTGATAAAAAACTTTTTTTTTTTTTTTTTTTATTATTGGAAGTTTTATAGCAGAAAGTAAAAAAAAAATGTTGGTTTTATTTTTCAAAATGTTTCTTGTTTATAGAGCAAAAAAAAACAAAAAAAAAAAACGCAGAGGTGATCAAATACCACCAAAAGTAAGTTCTATTTGTGGGGGGAAAAAAAGAACAAAAAATTTGCGTACAGAGTCGCACGACCGCTCAATAGTTAGTTAAAGTAACACAGTGCCGTATCGCATTAAAAAAAAAAAAAACCTGGTCATGAAGGGGGGAGGGGGGTAAATCTTCTGGGGCTGAAGTGGTTAATGTAACATTATAAAATGAGAAGGTTTATAATGCAGGTGACCAGAATGAAAAACAAGAAACATGTTCAGGGATGAGGGCTGCACACACCTAGGACAGCTGACAAACACCTCCTCCTCCTTCCTCCTATGGAAGGACACAAGCACCTACAGGAGACGTATATGTAGTGTAACCGACCATTCCCCACCACATAACCCGCCTGTGAACCCACACAGCTCACCCATTACATACCCTACAATCAGACAGCCAGCTCCGCTCACATGTACCATGTGCACAGTAAGGTAGGACCCGGGCTGTCCGCGGCGCCTGAACGCTTTCGGATGGGTCCTTCCAACCAGAGTCGGCTTCGTGACGTCCCATCTGCATTCCGGAAGCCATTTTGTTGTAGCCTGGAACATGCGTTGCATGGTAGGCTATTGAAAAATGGCCGACTCCGAGACACGTTTTTTTTTTTTTCCCAATGCAAGTCACATGGCGAATGCAGGGTTTAGACTTTGTGTTTGTGTTTAGACTTACAAACAATCAATTTTGGTTGATGGAATTATTAGTGTAATGTCTCTCTGCTGTGATGCCTGGCTCTGCAGTTTTTGGTGCAGCAGCTGCTACATTCAGTACCTTACAATACATACAAAGTTGATTAAAAAGAACCTGTTATCAGACTATTTCAACGGAAAGCTTCCCATAAGAATATAATATGCACATTAAACATTTTGTGGGGGAGGTGCTAGGGGTCCTTTTTATTGGCACAATTTGAATGCCAAATCGGGACCCATCCGTGCGAGCTGAACTCGACGATTTCTAGGGTTGTTGCCTCATCCCTTTAAAACCGAACACATATTAATTACACAGGTTCTGTGGCTGATTAAGGTGGTAATTAAACTCACTTGGTGCCTTATTTGCATTAAATTAGCCTCAGAATCTGTGTAATTCATATGTGTTTGGGTTTAAAGGGATGAGATGGCAACCCTAACGCGTTCAGCGTGAACAAGGGCTTAAACCCAAACGCTATATGAATTACACAGGTTCTGAGGCTAATTTAATGCAGATAAGGCACCAAGTGAGTTTAATTACCAGCTTAATCAGCCACAGAATCTGTGTGATTATGTGTTTGATTTTAAAGGGATGAGGTGGCAACCCTAGGTGGGGCAGAGGAGCTGGACCGGCACAGACAGTAATTGGATACTCCCAGAAGATAAGCATGGCGGGCAACTTTGAAAAGATAAAAAAATAACTGAGAATGGGGGAGGGGCAATAGGTGGGGCTAAATTCCAGAGTTGTAACTATTCTGGTAATGACCCAGCAACCAGTGCTTATCCATCCCAAAGAGGAAGGGCCGCTTGTCTGTCTCTCTCCCCCCCCTTCCCCCGCAGCTGGCCTATTCACAAAGTGCAGTGCGCTTCGCACATCCACAGTAGGAAACCAGCTTCACAGCCAGTTTCCCTTAGTCAAGATGGCGGAGCCAGCACCCGATCGCCAATTGAAAAATTAGCTCTGGTGGGGACACCACTGTTCCTGGACAGGTAAGTGCCCTAATATTAAAAGTCAGCAGCTACAGTATTTGTAGCTGTTGACTTTTAATTTCTTGGGGGGAGCCTGGAGCTCCGCTTTAATTCTGGTATTGCTAGGTAATTTTGTGTGAGTTCCCAGGTATGAGGTTTATGATGTAAGGGGAGAGTGCTTGGGAAAGAACTCCTTTCAAAGTAGTCACATTTTCTGGGAAGTTTATAGGCACGTTGCAAGTGAATAAAAAATAATTAACGAAAAGGAAAATGCTGTAAGTATTTGAAGTACTGGATTTTTCTTTTATCTGCAACTATTTGAGGAACTCCAGCAGGTTTTTTTGGTTCTGTGAGTGGAGAAAAGTATACATTTTAGTTTTTATTTCAGTCTGTGACCCTATAAGGGAGATTTCCCCTCACTTCCTGCTCCTGTGACACCCGAACAAACAATAGGTGTGCTGGTGTAACAAGGCCAGGAAGGCAGACACTCCAACCCTTTCCTAGTCTAATAAAAATGTTCCATGTGTCCCTATTAGAAAGGTTTCCCATCACTTCCTGTCCTGTCACACAGGATGTAAGATGGCAATAGTAGCCCCCTGACTGCATGAAGGTATCAATCCCTTGTATAGCTCTCAGGGAACCTCTGGACATGAGCGCTCTGTGATGGGAGTAGCAACCGGCTTCCATAGTTGTGGGCTCAAACCAGAGGCCCAAATGTGTCTCATTACTGGCCTGTTGCTGCGATGGCTGCACTATCCAAATTTAAGACAAAAAGCCAGTGACCAGTGGAGTGGCCACCTGGCTGGTATTTAATAGACCAACTGGTAAAAAATAGGATTTGTTACTAATGTTATTTGCTGAGAGATCATAGGGCCGGCATTTTTCCCCAAAATAGTTGGAAACCCTATAGACCAGTGGTTCTCTGTCACCAAGCTGCGGCCTTTCCCCACCAGGTCTCCAGCCAGCTGTGGATTTCCTAACCTCCAACAGTACTCCCAACCTCTCATAAGGGACCACAGTGCCCCTAAGCCCCACAGCTTAGGGGCTACTAAGCCCCCCCCCCCCCCCGTCCTCCAACCTCCCACAGTGCCCTCCAGTCTACTGCAAAGCTTCCAGCCTCCCCCATAGTGCCTCCAACCTACCACCGTACCCTCCAGTCCCCCATTGTGTCCTTGAAATGTTCCCGGCTTCCTGGAGAGCCCCCAATCCCTTCTAGAAACCTCATCCCCTATAACATGTCTGCTAAAGTGTTCTCCATCCCCCCACAGTGACACCCAGACCCATACGGTGCTCTCCTGCATTTCCAAACATCTTTTCATTCCCATTTTTTTGTGAGTACTGTATAAAGATTTATTTTTTTCTGTTGGGGCATAGAAAGTTGTTTTGAAGAATTTACTGGGCCTCGTCTCAATAAGGTTGAAGACCACTGCTACAGACCACAAAAGCCGACGCTGCTTCCATACCAGAGCCCTAGGTTTTCCAGGATTGCTTGGCACTATACAGGGGATCTGAGCTGGCCTACAGACATTACGGGTGCCTACTTGGAGTAAGTTGTTTAAGATTTATAACAAGGTAGGCTAATGATATGCTTGCCATTAGGAATGAGCCGAACACCCCCCGGTTCGGTTCCCACCAGAACCTGCGAACGGACCGAAAATTCGCACGAACGTTAGAACCCCATTGACGTCTATGGGACTCGAACGTTCGAAATCAAAAGTGCTCATTTTAAAGGCTAATTTGCATGGTATTGTCCTAAAAAGGGTTTGGGGACCCAGGTCCTGCCCCAGCAGACATGTATCAATGCAAAAAAAACTTTTAAAAACGGCCGTTTTTTCGGGAGCAGTGATTTTAATGATGCTTAACCACTTGACGACCGCCTCACGCCGATGTACGTCGGCAAAGTGGCACGGACAGGCAAAATCACGTACAGGGTACGTGATTTGCCTTCCGCGGGTGGGGGGTCCGATCGGACCCCCCCCCCCCGGTGCCTGAGGCGGTCGCCGTTTGTCCAGCGGCGATCGGTGGTGAGGGGGAGACCATCCGTTCGTGGCCCCCCCCTCGCGATCGCCGCCGGCCAATCGAATCATTCCTTTGCTGCTGTATGCTAAACAGCAGCAAAGGAAATGATGTCATCTCCCCTCGGGTCGGTAATTTCCGTTCCGGCCCGAGGAGAGAAGACATCAATGTGAGTGCACCAACACACACACACACACAGTAGAACATGCCAGGCACACAAAACACCCCGATTTCCCCCCCCCCCCCCGATCCCCCCCCCAATCACCCCCCCCCCCCCCCTGTCACAAACTGACACCAGCAGTTTTTTTTTTTTTTTTTTTTTTCTGATTACTGCATAGTGTCAGTTTGTGACAGTTACAGTGTTGGGACAGATACTGTTACCCCCCTGTAGGTCTAGGGTACCCCCCTAACCCCCCCTAATAAAGTTTTAACCCCTTGATCACTCCCTGTCACCAGTGTCACTAAGCGATCATTTTTCTGATCGCTGTATTAGTGTCGCTGGTGACGCTAGTTAGGGACATAAATATTTAGGTTCGCCGTCAGCGTTTTATAGCGTCAGGGACCCCCATATACTACCGAATAAATGTTTTAACCCCTTGATTGCCCCCTAGTTAACCCTTTCACCACTGATCACCGTATAACCGTTACGGTTGACGCTGGTTAGTTTGTTTATTTTTTATAGTGTCAGGGCACCCGCCGTTTATTACCGAATAAAGGTTTAGCCCCCTGATCGCCCGGCGGTGATATGCGTCGCCCCAGGCAGCGTCAGATTAGCGCCAGTACCGCTAACACCCACGCACGCAGCATACACCTCCCTTAGTGGTATAGTATCTGAACGCATCAATATCTGATCCGATCAGATCTATACTAGCGTCCCCAGCAGTTTAGGGTTCCCAAAAACGCAGTGTTAGCGGGATCAGCCCAGATACCTGCTAGCACCTGCGTTTTGCCCCTCCGCCCGGCCCAGCCCAGCCCACCCAAGTGCAGTATCGATCGATCACTGTCACTTACAAAAGACTAAACGCATAACTGCAGCGTTCGCAGAGTCAGGCCTGATCCCTGCGATCGCTAACAGTTTTTTTGGTAGTATTTTGGTGAACTGGCAAGCACCAGCCCCAGGCAGGGTCAGGTTAGCGCCAGTACCGCTAACACCCACGCACGCAGCATACGCCTCCCTTAGTGGTATAGTATCTGAACGGATCAATATCTGATCCGATCAGATCTATACTAGTGTCCCCAGCAGTTTAGGGTTCCCAAAAACGCAGTGTTAGCGGAATCAGCCCAGATACCTGCTAGCACCTGCATTTTGCCCCTCCGCCCGGCCCAGCCCACCCAAGTGCAGTATCGATCGATCACTGACACTTACAAAACACTAAATGCATAACTGCAGCGTTCGCAGAGTCAGGCCTGATCCCTGCGATCGCTAACAGTTTTTTTGGTAGTATTTTGGTGAACTGGCAAGCACCAGCCCCAGGCAGCGTCAGGTTAGCGCCAGTACCGCTAACACCCACGCACGCACTGTACACCACCCTTAGTGGTATAGTATCTGAATGGACCAATATCTGATCCGATCCGATCTATACTAGCATCCCCAGCAGTTTAGGGTTCTCACAAACGCAGTGTTAGCGGGATCAGCCCAGATACCTGCTAGCACCTGCGTTTTGCCCCTCCGCCCGGCCCAGCCCAGCCCACCCAAGTGCAGTATCGATCGATCACTGTCACTTACAAAAGACTATAACGCATAACTGCAGCGTTCGCAGAGTCAGGCCTGATCCCTGCGATCGCCAACAGATTTTTTGGTAGCGTTTTGGTGAACTGGCAAGCGCCAGCGGCCTAGTACACCCCGGTCGTAGTCAAACCAGCACTGCAGTAACACTTGGTGACGTGGCGAGTCCCATAAGTGCAGTTCAAGCTGGTGAGGTGGCAAGCACAAGTAGTGTCCCGCTGCCACCAAAAAGACAAACACAGGCCCGTCGTGCCCATAGTACCCTTCCTACTGCATTCGCCAATCCTAATTGGGAACCCACCGCTTCTGCAGCGCCCGTACTTCCCCCATTCACATCCCCAACCAAATGCAGTCGGCTGCATGAGAGGCATTTTCTTTATGTCCTCCCGAGTACCCCTACCCAGCGAACGCCCCCAAAAAAGATATTGTGTCTGCAGCTAGCGCGGATATAGGCGTGACACCCGCTATTATTGTCCCTCCTGTCCTGACAATCCTGGTCTTTGCATTGGTGAATGTTTTGAACGCTACCATGCACTAGTTGAGTATTAGCGTAGGGTACAGCATTGCACAGACTAGGCACACTTTCACAGGGTCTCCCAAGATGCCATCGCATTTTGAGAGACCCGAATCTGGAACCGGTTACAGTTATAAAAGTTAGTTACAAAAAAAGTGTAAAAAAAAAAAAAAATATATATATATATATAAAATAAAAAAAAATAGTTGTCGTTTTATTGTTCTCTCTCTCTCTATTCTCTCTATTGTTCTGCTCTTTTTTACTGTATTCTATTCTGCAATGTTTTATTGTTATTATGTTTTATCATGTTTGCTTTTCAGGTATGCAATTTTTTATACTTTACCGTTTACTGTGCTTTATTGTTAACCATTTTTTTGTCTTCAGGTACGCCATTCACAACTTTGAGTGGTTATACCAGAATGATGCCTGCAGGTTTAGGTATCATCTTGGTATCATTCTTTTCAGCCAGCGGTCGGCTTTCATGTAAAAGCAATCCTAGCGGCTAATTAGCCTCTAGACTGCTTTTACAAGCCGTGGGAGGGAATGCCCCCCCCCCCACCGTCTTCCGTGTTTTTCTCTGGCTCTCCTGTCTCAACAGGGAACCTGAAAATGCAGCCGGTGATTCAGCCAGCTGACCATAGAGCTGATCAGAGACCAGAGTGGCTCCAAACATCTCTATGGCCTAAGAAACCGGAAGCTACGAGCATTTTATGACTTAGATTTCACTGGATGTAAATAGCGCCATTGGGAAATTGGGGAAGCATTTTATCACACCGATCTTGGTGTGGTCAGATGCTTTGAGGGCAGAGGAGAGATCTAGGGTCTAATAGACCCCAATTTTTTCAAAAAAGAGTACCTGTCACTACCTATTGCTATCATAGGGGATATTTACATTCCCCGAGATAACAATAAAAATGATTAAAAAAAAATAAAAATGAAAGGAACAGTTTAAAAATAAGATAAAAAAGCAAAAAAATAATAAAGAAAAAAAAAAAAAAAAAAAAAAAAAGCACCCCTGTCGCCCCCTGCTCTCGCACTAAGGCGAACGCAAGCGGCGGTCTGTCGTCAAACGTAAACAGCAATTGCACCATGCATGTGAGGTATCACCGCGAAGGTTAGATCGAGGGCAGTAATTTTTGCAGTAGACCTCCTCTGTAAATCTAAAGTGGTAACCTGTAAAGGCTTTTAAAGGCTTTTAAAAATGTATTTACTTTGTTGCCACTGCACGTTTGTGCGCAATTGTAAAGCATGTCATGTTTGGTATCCATGTACTCGGCCTAAGATCATCTTTTTTTATTTCATCAAACATTTGGGCAATATAGTGTGTTTTAGTGCATTAAAATTTAAAAAAGTGTGTTTTTTCCCCAAAAAATGCGTTTGAAAAATCGCTGCGCAAATACTGTGCGAAAAAAAAAAATGAAACACCCACCATTTTAATTTGTAGGGCATTTGCTTTAAAAAAATATATAATGTTTGGGGGTTCAAAGTAATTTTCTTGCAAAAAAAAAAAACTTTTTCATGTAAACAATAAGTGTCAGAAAGGGCTTTGTCTTCAAGTGGTTAGAAGAGTGGGTGATGTGTGACATAAGCTTCTAAATGTTGTGCATAAAATGCCAGGACAGTTCAAAACCCCCCCAAATGACCCCATTTTGGAAAGTAGACACCCCAAGCTATTTGCTGAGAGGCATGTCGAGTCCATGGAATATTTTATATTGCGACACAAGTTGCGGGAAAGAGACAATTTTTTTTTTTTTTTGCACAAAATTGTCACTAAATGATATATTGCTCAAACATGCCATGGGAATATGTGAAATTACACCCCAAAATACATTCTGCTGCTTCTCCTGAGTACGGGGATACCACATGTGTGAGACTTTTTGGGAGCCTAGCCGCGTACGGAACCCCGAAAACCAAGCACCGCCTTCAGGCTTTCTAAGGGCGTGAATTTTTGATTTCTCTCTTGACTGCTTATCACAGTTTCGGAGACCATGGAATGCCCAGGTGGCACAAACCCCCCCCAAATGACTCCATTTTGGAAAGTAGACACCCCAAGCTATTTGATGAGAGGTATAGTGAGTATTTTGCAGACCTCACTTTTTGTCACAAAGTTTTGAAAATTGAAAAAAGAAAAAAAAAAAAGTTTTTTCTTGTCTTTCTTCATTTTCAAAAACAAATGAGAGCTGCAAAATACTCACCATGCCTCTCAGCAAATAGCTTGGGGTGTCTACTTTCCAAAATGGGGTCATTTGGGGGGGTTTTGTGCCACCTGGGCATTCCATGGCCTCCGAAACTGTGATAGGCAGTGAAGAGTGAAATCAAAAATTTTCACCCTTAGAAATCCTGAAGGCGGTGATTGGTTTTCGGGGTCCCGTACACGGCTAGGCTCCCAAAAAGCCCCACACATGTGGTATCCCCGTACTCAGGAGAAGTAGCTAAATGTATTTTGGGGTGCAATTCCACATATGCCCATGGCCTGTGTGAGCAATATATCATTTAGTGACAACTTTGTGCAAAAAAAAAAAAAAAAATGTGTCACTTTCCCGCAACTTGTGTCAAAATATAAAATATTCCATGGACTCAATATGCCTCTCTGGAAATAGCTTGGGGTGTCTACTTTCCAAAATGGGGTCATTTGGGGGGGTTTTGTGCCACCTGGGCATTCCATGGCCTCCGAAACTGTGATAGGCAGTAAAGAGTGAAATCATAAATTTACGCCCTTAGAAATCCTGAAGGCGGTGATTGGATTTCGGGGCCCCGTACGCGGCTAGGCTCCCAAAAAGTCCCACACATGTGGTATCCCCATATTCAGGAGAAGCAGCAGAATGTATTTTGGGGTGCAATTCCACATAGGCCCATGGCCTGTGTGAGCAATATATCATTTAGTGACAACTTTTTGTAAATATTTTTTTTTTTTTGTCATTATTCAATCACTTGGGACAAAAAAAATAAATATTCAATGGGTTCAACATGCCTCTCAGCAATTTCCTTGGGGTGTCTACTTTCCACAATGGGGTCATTTGGGGGGGTTTTGTACTGCCCTGCCATTTTAGCACCTCAAGAAATGACATAGGCAGTCATAAACTAAAAGCTGTGTAAATTACAGAAAATGTACCCTAGTTTGTAGACGCTATAACTTTTGCGCAAACCAATAAATATACGCTTATTGACATTTTTTTTACCAAAAACATGTGGCCGAATACATTTTGGCCTAAATGTATGACTAAAATTGAGTTTATTGGATTTTTTTTATAACAAAAAGTAGAAAATATCATTTTTTTTTCAAAATTTTCGGTCTTTTTCCATTTATAGCGCAAAAAATAAAAACCGCAGAGGTGATCAAATACCATCAAAAGAAAGCTCTATTTGTGGGAAGAAAAGGACGCAAATTTCGTTTGGGTACAGCATTGCATGACCGCGCAATTAGCAGTTAAAGCGACGCAGTGCCAAATTGGAAAAAGACCTCTGGTCCTTAGGCAGCATAATGGTCCGGGGCTCAAGTGGTTAAAGTAAAAAAAAAAAAAAAAGTGAAATATTCCTTTAAATATCGTACCTGGGGGGTGTCTATAGTATGCCTGTAAAGTGGCGCGTGTTTCCTGTGCTTAGAACAGTCCCTGCACAAAATGTAATTTTTAAAAGGAAAAAAAGTCATTTAAAACTGCTTGCGGCATTAATGTAATGTCGGGTCCTGGCAATATGGATGAAAATCAGTGAGACAAACGGCCCAGTCCATTACCAGGCCCTTTGGGTCTTGTATGGAGATTAAGGGGAACCCCGCACCCAAATTAAAAAAGGAAACAGCAGTATTCAGGCTCTGTACTCTGAACAGCAGTATACAGGCGGTGCAAACAAGACAGGGACTGTAGGTTTGTTGTTAAGTAGAATCTGTTTGTAATTTTGAACTGGTACATTTTTAACGTGTTTAGCTCCAGCCAAAAAATCTATTTTACGCTTTTTGAAAAACATAGGGAAGGGTTATCACCCCTGTGACATTTGTTTTGCTGTCTGTGCTCCTCTTCAGAAGATTTCACCTCACTTTTTGTCCCAATGACAAATGTTTTTTGAAAATTTGGGTTTTTTTGTGAAACAAGGATTGGTGATAAAGCATCAGTGGAAAGGAGACATGTTTTCCCATATTAACTCTTACAGGAGAGAATTTCCCTTCCTAGGGGTAGATTTCATCGCACTTCCTGTTGTCTCCTTCCGTTTGCAAGTAGGAGTCGTTTGTAAGTTGGATATTTGGAAGTAGGGGCCTGCCCTATATCCTCAGCAGAAATTTGGGCCTTAGGTGTTGTTGTGGCTACAACACTGTAAACCCTCACAGGGCCCTGCTGTGAAATATTAGATCAAGAATTGTAATTACATGCCCCTGTTGAACAGGGGCAGAAAAATTGGGCCTTTGGTGGTGGTGCTGGTGCCACAAAACTGTAAGTCCTCACTCGCTCTTGGTGGGCACAGAAACGGGCCCTGCTGTGAAATATTAGATCAAGAATTGTAATTAGATGCCCCTGTTGAACAGGGGCTGAAAAATTGGGCCCTAGGCACTGGTGCTGGTGCCACAACACTGCAACCCCTCACAGATACTCTAGTTGGAACGCAGGAACGAGCCCTGCTGCAAAGTATTGCATCAAAAATTGTAATTACACGCCCCTGTTAAACAGGGGCTGAAAAATTGGGCCTTGGGCACTGGTGGCGGCGCCCAGAACCAAAAATGTTCTTACAAGCTATCAGCGTGATCATTGAGGAGGAAGAGGATAATTACTCAGGATAGTCACTCAGCATCTGAGATTTCAAAAATTATTCGGTTACATCAGCATCAGGTGCTTGGTAGCTGGTGGTGATCCAATACTGATTCATTTTTATGAAGGTCAGTCGATCGACCGAGTTGGTAGACAGACACACCCTGTGATCGGTTACCACGCCTCCAGCAGCACTGAATGTGCGTTCCGAAAGAACGCTGGATGCAGGACAGGCCAGTAGCTCAATTGCATACTGTGCAAGCTCTGGCCAGTGATCCATCCTCAAGACGCAGTAACCCAGAGGATTTTTGGTGGGAAAGGTGTCCAAGTCAGATCTTGCCCCTAGGTATTCCTGCACCATGTAAAACAGACGCTGGCGATGGTTGCTGGAACCAATCATACCTTGGGGCTGCGGACTAAAACATTGTCTGAACGCATCGGTCAGACGGCCACCTTGTCCACCGCTCCTTCTTTGACTGACCGAAGCCTCAGCAACACGTTGTCCAGAAACAGGAGTTTGCAACCTCCCAGTCTCTGGGAACGCATTGCACAGACCTTTCTGCAAGGCCTCCCGAAGATGTTTCATCCTCTGCTCCCTCTGCGACGGCAAGATAAGGTCCGCAACCTTACCCTTGTAACGTGGATCAAGGAGGGTTGTCAGCCAGTATTGGTCCTTCTCCTTGATACCACGAATACGAGGATCCTTATGCAGGCTTTGCAGGATCAGGGAGGCCATGCAGCGTAGGTTTGCTGAGGCATTCGGTCCGGAGTCCTTTGGGTCACTAAGGACGACATGGTCCGCAGCCACCTCCTCCCAGTCACATACAAGTCCATGTGTTTCTTGGGACTGATCCCTTAAAGACTGCTGCTGATGCTGAGTGCCAGGCTCCACCTCCATACTGACACAATCCTCCTCCTCCTCCTCCTCCTCTTCCTGTGTGATCAGCGGGCACGCAGGAACACTGTCTGGATATAGGGGGCCTTGAGAGCTAAGGAAGTCCTTCTGTTCTGCCTCAAGTGCCCTGTCCATTATTCCACATGCTCCAACAGGTGGACAAGGGGGACAGTGTCACTGATGCATGCACTGTCACTGCTCACCATCCTCGTGGCCTCCTCAAATGGTGACAGGACAGTGCATGCATCCCTGATCTTGGCCCACTGGCGTGGGTAAAAAAAACAAGCTCCCCTGACCCTGTCCTGGTGCCATAGTCGCACAGGTACTCATTGATGGCCCTCTGCTGCGTGTGCAGCCGCTGCAGCCTGGTCAACGTTGAGTTCCACCTGGTGGGCATGTCACAGATTAGGCGGTTCTTGGGCAGGTTAAACTCCTTTTGGAGGTCTGCCAGCCGAGCACTGGCATTATATGACCGGCGGAAATGCACACAGACTTTCCTGGCCTGCCTCAGGACATCCTGTAAGCCCAGGTACCTGCCCAAGAACCGCTGCACCACCAAGTTAAGGACGTGAGCCAAACAGGGCACATGGGTCATTTGTCCCTGTCGGAGGGCAGAGAGGAGGTTGGTGGCATTGTCGCAAACCACCATTCCTGCCTTAAGTTGGCGTGGCGTCAACCACCTCTGAACCTGCCCTTGCAGAGCTGACAGAACCTCTGCCCCAGTGTGGCTCCTGTCTCCCAAGTACACCAGCTCAAGCACCGCATGGCATCTTTTGGCCTGCATACTTGCGTAGCCCCTTGAACGGCTACGGAGCACCGCTGGTTCCGAGGACAAAGCACAGGAAGAGGCTATGGAGGAAGAAGAAGAGGAGGGGGTGGAGGAGAGAGGTGTGTCACAATCATTAGTAGTGGCATTTTGGAGGTGTGGTGGCGGAACAACCTCCAACACTACTGCACCTTGTCCTGCATCCTTCCCAGCTGCCAGCAGAGTCACCCAATGCGCGGTGAAACTTAGGTAACGTCCCTGTCCATGCCTGCTGGACCATGAGTCAGCGATAATATGCACCTTACCGCTGACCGCCCTGTCCAGCGAGGCATGCACATGCCGGTAGAGAGCCGGAATCGCCTTCCGTGAGAAAAAGTGGCGTTTGGGTACCTGCCACTGAGGAACCACACATTCCACAAACTCACGGAAGGGGGCAGAGTCTACCAACTGAAAAGGCAGCAGTTGAAGTGCTAGCAATTTTGCCAAGCTAGCATTCAACCGCTGGGCATGTGGATGGCTGGGAGCAAACTTCTTTCGGCGGTGCAGCAGCTGGGGCAGGGAAATTTGCCTGGTACAATCTGACGTCGGTGTACCGAAAGAAGATTGCCCACACATACTTGGCTGTAACACACCTAATTCTACACTTTCATTCCTCTCAGTGCAGGTCTCAGAGAGGACTGAAGGTATCGTGGGGTTGGAGATCTCAGCTGATGAGGAGCAAGGAGAGGTCCTCTTTGTTTTTTGGTGTGGGTCTTTTAGATACGCTTGCCAATTAACTGCATGGCAGGTCAACATATGTCTGGTCAAGCATGTGGTGCCCAAGCGGGAGATGTTTTGGCCATGCGAGATACGCTTGAGACATATGTTGCAAATAGCAGCGGTGCTATCTGATGCACTCGTCTCAAAAAAGGCCCACACCAAAGAACTTTTGGAATAACCCACAGAGACAGCAGCGCCCTGCACATGCGGAGCTTTGGGGTGTGATGCAGTCAGTGTGCTGCCCTTAGGCTGGCCCCTGGAGGGCATCCTGCCTCGTTGGTGATGTGCCTCCTCCTCCTATCAGGCACCCACGTTGAGTCAGTGACCTCCTCATCCCCTCCCTCCTCATCACTGGAGCAAACCTGGCAGTATGCTGCAGCAGGGGGAGCATGACTGTCAGATTGCTGTCCTTCTTGGGCACCCCCTCTGTCCGTGCTCACATTACTGCCTTCATCTAGCTCAGTATCATCATCAGAGCCTTCTAAACGCTGGGCATCCTCCTGGAGCATGTACCCAACACTGTGGTCAAACAGTTCGAGGGACTCCTCAGGAGGACATGGTGGAGCTAGGGAAGGAGTCACTGATGCCAATGAGCCGAGGGAAGAGGCCGCGTTGGCAGCTGCTTTGCCAGACAAAGTACCATGAGCATGGGTGAGAGAGGATGAGGAGGATGAGGACGGCTTGGTCATCCACTCAACCAAGTCTTCCGCATGTTGCGGCTCAACACGGCCAGCTGCCGAAAAAAAGGCCAAGCGTGTCCCACAGCCACGTGCTGATGAGGATGCACCATCTCCACGACCAGCACTGTTGCCTCTAGACACAGAGCCTGCTTGCCCTCTTTTATTGGCTTGTGACTGTCTGCCTCTCCTTGTTGGCCTTCCAGGCATACTAATGGCCTGTAGCTGCACTAGGCTGGTGTGTGTGTGTGTGTATATATATATATATATATATATATATATATATATATATATATATATATATATATATATATATATATATATATATATATATATATATATATCAGCTAGCAAAATCAACTGCCTGCCTGTAGTATGAGAACACCACCAACCTTTTACAGGTAGTTTTAGCTGAACACTGTGCAGAGCTCAAAACTAACTTGTAGCTTATTTAGCTGCCTGCGGTAGTGATAGGATCAGGAAAACACCACCAACCTTTTACAGGTAGTTTTAGCTGAACACTGTGCAGAGCTCAAAACTAACTTGTAGCTTATTTAGCTGCCTGCGGTAGTGATAGGATCAGGAAAACACCACCAACCTTCTACAGGTAGCTTTAGGTGAACACTGTGCAGAGCTCGCAAAAAAATAACTTGTAGCTTTTTTAGCTGCCTGCGGTAGTGATAGGATCAGGAAAACACCACCAACCTTCTACAGGTATCTTTAGGTGAACAATGTGCAGAGCTCGCAAAAAACGAACTTGTAGCTTATTTAGCTGCCTGCGGTAGTGATAGGATCAGGAAAACACCACCAACCTTCTACAGGTAACTTTAGGTGAACACTGTGCAGAGCTCGCAAAAAACGAACTTGTAGTTTTAGCTGAACACTGTGAGGAGGACGCACTACACTAACTTGTAGCTTTAGCTGAACACTGTGCAGAGGTCGCATTACACTAACTTGTAGTTTTAGCTGAACACTGTGCAGAGGTCACACTACACTAAATTTTAGTTTTAGCTGAACACTGTGAGGAGGACGCACTACCCTAACTTGTAGCTTTAGCTGAACACTGTGCAGAGGTCACACTAAACTAACTTGTAGCTTTAGCTGAACACTGTGAGGAGGACGCACTACACTAACTTGTAGCTTTAGCTGAACACTGTGCAGAGGTCGCACTGCACTAACTTGTAGTTTTAGCTGAACACTGTGAGGAGGAGTCACTACACGAACTTGTAGCTTTAGCTGAACACTGTGAGGAGGACGCACTACCCTAACTTGTAGCTTTAGCTGAACACTGTGCAGAGGTCACACTAAACTAACTTGTAGCTTTAGCTGAACACTGTGAGGAGGACGCACTACACTAACTTGTAGCTTTAGCTGAACACTGTGCAGAGGTCGCACTGCACTAACTTGTAGTTTTAGCTGAACACTGTGAGGAGGAGTCACTACACGAACTTGTAGCTTTAGCTGAACACTGTGCAGAGGTCACACTACACTAACTTGTAGTTTTAGCTGAACACTGTTCAGAGGACGCACTACATTAACTTGTAGCTTTAGCTGAACACTGTGCAGAGGTCGCACTGCACTAACTTGTAGTTTTAGCTGAACACTGTGAGGAGGAGGCACTACACTAACTTGTAGCTTTAGCTGAACACTGTGCAGAGGTCGCACTACACTAACTTGTAGTTTTAGCTGAACACTGTTCAGAGGACACACTACACTAACTTGTAGCTTTAGCTGAACAGTGAGGAGGACGCACTACCCTAACTTGTAGCTTTAGCTGATCACTGTGCAGAGGTCACACTAAACTAACTTGTAGCTTTAGCTGAACACTGTGAGGAGGACCCACTACACTAACTTGTAGTTTTAGCTGAACACTGTGCAGAGGTCACACTAAACTAACTTGTAGCTTTAACTGAACACTGTGAGGAGGATGCACTACACTAACTGTAAATAGTCTAGCTGCCTGACTGTGGTACTAATGCCCCGTACACACGGTCGGATTTTCCGATGGACAATGTCCGATCGGAGCGTGTTGTCGGAAATTCCGACCGTGTGTGGGCGCCATCGGACATTTTCCATCGGATTTTCCGACACACAAAGTTGGACAGCAGGAGATACAATTTTCCGACAACAAAATCCGTTGTTGGAATTTCCGATAGTGTGTAGACAAATTCGACGCACAAAGTGCCACGCATGCTCAGAATAAATAAAGAGATGAAAGCTATTGGCTACTGCCCCGTTTATAGTCCCGACGTACGTGTTTTACGTCACCGCGTTCAGAATGATCGAATTTTCCGACAACTTTGTGTGACCGTGTGTATGCAAGACAAGTTTGAGCCAACATCCGTCGGAAAAAATCCTAGGATTTTGTTGTCGGAATGTCCGAACAAAGTCCGACCGTGTGTACGCCCTATCATAGGATCAAAAGAACACCAGCAATTTTCTTCAGGTAGCTGTAAATACTGTAACAAGACAAGCCTGCCTCTCAGTAGGAAGATAACAGGAACGGATCTAGCTAAACTGAATACAGTATAATAATATATATATATATATAAACACCTGGGATGCATATATATATATATATATACACTGTAAGTGCAGCTAACTCACTGACTGTCCTGCTTAATCTAGCTAACTCAAATGAAATGACACTGTTTCTCTCTCTCTAAGCACGCCAGAACACACTACACAGGGCCGCCGTGCAGGGGGCCTTATATAGTGTGGGGCATGTTCTAAACCCCCTGAGCCATAATTGGCCAAAGCCACCCTGGCTTTGGCCAATTACAGCTCTCTCTACTGACAGCGCTGTGATTGGCCAAGCATGCGGGTCATAGTGCATGCTTGGCCAATCATCAGCCAGCAATGCACTGCGATGCCGCAGTGAATTATGGGCCGTGACGCGCCACATGAATTCATGTGGCGCGAACGGCCTATATCGTTTGCAATTCGGCGAACGATCGAACAGGCGATGTTCGAGTCGAACATGGGTTCAACTCGAACACGAAGCTCATCCCTACTTGCCATTGCCCACTTTCACTGGGCAGTTACACCCTCAAGAACAAGTTACAGGTTGCATTTTAGCATTGCTTGCCCTATTATCTAATGCAGAACTGTGTATCTTTCTATCTGTAAAGCTGAATTCCAGGTATGGATTTTAACTCGGTTACATTGGTTCACCTTGGAACATGCCCTATATGTGGGACTGATGTAGAAGCACAGAATTGCTGTAGTATTCACCACTAGTACCAGTATCGCTACAGTCTTCCGTTCCGTTCCATACAGCTGCCCTGCCAAAAAGTAACCACAAGAGATTGCTCGCTTGGCAAGGAACCGTTCACAGAATGGTCTTCATTTTATCTCAATTAATGCAAGGTGTTCTTTGAATGGACAACGTGGAGATTGAAACATCACAGCCTGCCCCTTCACCTTATCCATTCTGAGAATACACAAAATAGCCGGTATTCACCAAAAGCAGCAGTGACTACTACAGCGATTCTCTATTTGCACAGCGATCCCCCAGGTATGGAATATGTATACTTACATTGGTCCATACCTGGAGTTCAGCTTTACCTGTAAGCTCTGTGGACCTGTCACAAGAAGGAAAGTGTTTATTTGCATGTTCAGCACCTTTTTTATAAAACTGAGTTTTATAGAACATTTGTTTAGCTCATTACATCAAAGTAAGGTTAATAATATAACTTAGATTACAATATCTTCAGTTTCACTCAAATTAGTTGATGCAAAAATTAATACACCCACAATAAAAACTACTACATCTAGTATTTTGTATGACCTCCATGATTTGTAAGGACAGCACCAAGTCTTCTAGGCATGGAATGAACAAGTTGGTGACATATTGCAACATCTATCTTTTTCCATTCTTCAAGAACTACCTCTTTTATAGCCTGGATGCTGGATGGAGAGTGATGCTCAACTTGTCTCTTCAGAATTCCCCATAGGTGTACAATTTGGGTTCAGATCAGGAGGCATACTTGGCCACTGAATCACTTTCACCCTGTTCTTATTCAGAAATGCAACAGCGGCCTTAGATGCGTGTTTTTGATCATTGTCATGTTGGAAAAGTTCACGATGACCAAGGGCACGGGGTGATGGTAGCATCTTCTCTTTCAATATAGAGTAGTACATCTGTGAATTCATGGTGCCATCAATGAAATGCAGCTCCCCAACAGCACTCATGCAGCCCCACCGAAGGACACTGCCACCACCACATCGCACTGTAGGCACCATGCATTTTTTTTAGTACTCCTCACCTTTGCAACGACATACAGTTTTAAAGCCATGAGTTCCAAAAACATTTATCTTGGTCTCATCACTCCAGAGTGGAGAGTCCCAGTAGTCTTCTTTTTTTCAGCATGGGCCCTAGCAAATTCTAGATGGGCTTTTTTTGTGCATGGGCTTTAGGAGAGGCTTCCTTCGTTGACAACACCCATGCATGCCATTCTTCTCCAGTGTACGCCGTATTGTGTCACGCGAAACAATCACCCCAGTTTGACTTTCTACTTCTTTCGCTAACTGCAGTGAACTTCCATGGCGATTTTCTTCAATCCTTTACATCAGAAGACGCTCCTGTACAGGTGTTAACTTCCGTGGATGGCTTGGACTTCTCTGTGAGGTGGTTGCAGTTCCATCTTTGTTAAATTTTTGTACCACTTTTGCTACAGTATTCTGACTGATAAGTAAAGCTTTGCTGATCTTCTTGTAGACTCCACCTTTCTTGTGTAAAGAAATTATTTTCTTTCTCAGGCCTTGTGACATTTCTCTTCCATGTGGTGCCATTGCTGTCTGCATGAAATGAAAAGGGGTTTTCTTTGTTAAGTAGCGCCCTTTTATAAATAATCAACTGTCTGCTGGACACCTGTGTAATGAATAATTATGCCCCGTACACACGATCGGACTTTCTGACAACAAAACCATGAATTTTTGTTCGAAGGTTGTTGACTCCAACTTGTCTTGCACACAAATATTGGCAAGCAATTACGAACGTAGTGACGTACCAGACGTATGTGATATCTCCATTCCGAACACTAGTTATATCTCCGGCTCGTACTTGATTCCGAGAATGCGTGGACTTTTGTCCGACGGCCTTGTGTACACACGATCGGAAAGTCCGACAACGAACATTTGTTGAAAATAATAAAAAGGGGTGCGGCGCTAGAATGTGATGGAACAAACCACTCATTAAATTAATAAATAGGGTTAAACAAACCACTCAATAAATAAATAATTATGAGGTGAGTAAACATAGGGATAAAAGCAAATTTAAACACTAATATCCAATAAAAAATCAATATAAGGTGAGTAAAGGTTAGGATATAAGCAAATTTATACACTGATATCCAAAAAATAAATAGTGAAAAACAAGAGGACAATCCATAGCGTAATAAAGTCTGCACAGTCGATTTATTAAAAGGAATTGCACTTGCAAAACATCGGTGAATAAACAGCATGAACCGAAATATCAGCAAGAATCGGCGTCTCCGTCTGCTGCCTCCGCTTCCTAAGTTTGTGATGACTGGTGAAATCTTAGGTGGTTATAACGAGCCTGACCCTCCCAATCAGGATTCAGAGTGGAAAGGACATGGAAAAAGCAGCAGCTATTGCTTCATAACTCATCAAGGGAGGCGCCTACGACGTCACCACGTCCGTTCTCGTGTTGGGCTTTACACAAACTTAGGAAGCGGAGGCAGCAGACGGAGACGCCGATTCTTGCTGATATTTCGGTTCATGCTGTTTATTCACCGATGTTTTGTAAGTGCAATTCCTTTTAATAAATCGACTGTGCAGACTTTATTACGCTATGGATTGTCCTCTTGTTTTTCGTTCCTGAGATATCATCTGCCGCTCACGGGCACCGTTTACTGAGGTTGTGGGGAGACCTATATATTCCCTGTGCCGTTTATGACTGCCGTAATAGCAGTCACCGGGATCTGGTAAGCGCATCTGATATTCCACCTTGGGTGTGAAGAGTCATAGAGGATTTCCCCATCTGCATCTTTATCTTCTTTTTGGCACTTTTCTTTTCCATCACGGATTCCCCTTTTTTTGTTTTTTTTTGTCTTTTTGGACTTTAACCTATTAAATAATTATTTTTTGGGATATTTTCACTGATTTGCATATACCTATTCACTTTTGGCAATTAATCACTATTTATTTTTTGGATATCAGTGTATGAATTTGCTTATATCCTAACCTTTACTCACCTTATGTTGATTTTTTATTGGATATTAGTGTTTAAATTTGCTTTTATCCCTATGTTTACTCACCTCATAATTATTTATTTATTGAGTGGTTTGTTTAACCCTATTTATTAATTTTAATGAGTGGTTTGTTCAATCACATTCTAGCGCCGCACCCCTTTTTATTATTTTCTATGATGAGATTTGGAGACTAGATCTTGGTGCAGGCTGCTTTGGTTTCATAACACACATTATCTGATTTTAACCCTGAGCGCAGCTTTTATTTTTGTTTTTTCCAACAAACATTTGTTGGCGGAAAATTTGAGAACCTGCTAGGCAACATCTGTTGGCGGAAAGTCTGACAACAAATGTTTGATGGAGCGTACACACGGTTGGACTTTCCGCCGACAAGCTCACATCCAACACTTGTTGTCGGAAAATCCGATCGTGTGTACGGGGTATTGGACTCACCTGTAGTTGAATTCTTGTTAATTAGGATTTTGATGTCTAAAATTTAGCTTTGTTCCTAAGACTTTCATTGGGGTGTATTCATTTTTGCAACATGGTCTTGAATTAATTTGTTAGCAAAAATCGTTTTGTGTGCAAATTAACAAATCTTGGTTGCAATCAATGGCCCGGATTTGTGGGAGTATTTTGTAGTATAGTGTCCCATAGAAAATGTTGATTCTGAAAGGAAAGTAAAGGTTTTCTGACAAATCTGTACTCAGGGTGTACTCATTTATGCTGAGCACTCTTTATTATATAAATATATAAATATATATATATATATATATTATATATTCAGTGTTCTAAGGGCCCCCTTGCCATCAGACATTAATCCTTGAGTCTGGGTTCACATATGAGCCACATGCGGCTCACAGCAGGGGTCCGGTGAATCCTGGTTCACCGTTTCAGGTCTGATTTCAGCCTAAATTTTTGGCTGAATTTGGACCTGAAACCGGACCCGCAGTGGGGATATGTGAACCGGCTCCATAGAGAGCCGGTCAAAATCTCCTGCTATTGCGAACTGGATGCGATGAAACCGGTGTGAAATGGTGTGAACCCAGCCTGAAAGTCAGTATTGGGGTTTGTCTATGCCTGAATACAGGTATACCCAGGAGCACATTTTTTTTTTCCCATCCATGTTGTTCAACAAAGTTTCAGAAAAGTATTGATTATCAGCCTGTGTGAGCTTTAATAGTTACTTTGTATGCATGTAAGAAAATTAATTTAAAAAATATAATAATCCTAATCTGTAAATTATTGTGTACCTGCCATTTATGATTTATATGATACTCCATTGTGTAAACAGAAACCCCTGATTAGTATTGTAGAAATGAAATGTTAAAGTGGAACCCCAGGTGGCAAATAAAAAGTGTTTAGTGCAGTTACACGTTTATAAAAAAAAAAAAATACATAAAAAATAAAGTATTTTTTGTGCTCAATTTAAAATCCTTTTTTTTTTTACCTTTTTTTTATGCAGTTTTTTTTTTTTTTTTTTTTTAAACCTTTCGGTTATTTTGCTGTCTGCAAGAGCATTGGCCACTGGCAAAAAAAATAAAAACTTCTAGCCCAGCCCAGGGTATATCCTTCTGCTATCAGCAGGTCTCAGTTTTGTAGCAGGGTAGTTATGTGAGCACGATCTTAAACAGGGGGTGGTACCAGTGTCCCTCAATGGAAAGGATTTTATGGTGAGTACAAAAATCTACTAATCCTTCAGACAAGATGACAAGGAGAACCCCAAATCTCACAACATGACAGTCCAGAACATTGCAGTAGAAACTTTTTGCAAGATTTGGGATCTTCAGTTTCCAGCATTTCACTAAAGGATCATAACATTACATCGTATAACAGGGCTGGAAGCCAAAGAGAGAATATATAAAAAAAATGTTTAACTATTATAGTGATTGTGAAAGGGGGAGGGGCCATAATCTAATAAGACCTTGCACTTTCTTCCAGTGCACTGTATTCTTGCTTGCTGCTGCTTCTTCTAAAGCCTCGTACACACAATCAGATTTTCGGACGAACGTTCGTCCGTTCGTTCTTGCATGCTCATCTCATGTTGAAAGTTGAAGAGGTTACTCACATACGAAAATTCTCGTACGACCGAATTCAACGTCAGAAGTGACGTAATGTGTTGAATAGTTTTGTATGCATTCTTCCGTTTCTGAGCATGCGTAGTCTTGCTCTTACTATTATTTTCGGATGAAAAACCATACCAATTAAACAAAAATCGGACGTTGTGTTCACATCCGACAAAAATTTTATAATCTGCACATCCAGCTTTTGTCGTACGAAAAATCGGAAACGGCCGGTGAAAGCACCATACTAACGTACCGAAAATCGGCAGATAGTTCGTCGGACAAAGTTTTGCTTCCGATTTTTGTATCGTGTGTATGGGCCTTTAGTCCCACTGATAGGATTTTTAGTCAGACTGGGAAGCACCATACAAAGGAGGCCAGAATTGTGTAATCCCTGGATTTCCGCTCCAAGATAGCTTTAAAAACCCCATGGGTATAGGACTGAAGCCGTGTACACACAGGCAGGTATAATCTAAGCTAGTGTGCAGTATATCCTTTAGCAACATTTACAAAGCATTTTTATGGCTGGTTTGCTGCTTGCTCCCAGTTAGTGCTTTAAAGAACTGTAACCAGCAGACCAAAAGATTGGCGGTCAGTACTGCAATCAAATGTGACCTATTCATGTAAATGAAGCATTGACGTCAATAGGACGCAGCATGCCACTATCAGCAGGTTTTTTGTTTTTTTTTTAATTGGCAAAACGCCAATAACCCTATTTTTGGCCGGCATATTGGTGCATCCCCAGGCCTTAGGCAGTTGAGGGGGCGGTAAACTATGCAGCTGATGTTTTTACCATCACTCAGCGGCTAGGGGTGTATACAAGCAGCAAAGCTTTGCGGCAGGAAATATATATATGTGTTTGGCAAGTGGCAATTAATGGGACCACACTACAACCACGCAGAGTTACAGTGCAGTAGTCTGGCATTTAGGGGGTTAAAACAGGCAGTGAGGAGGCGATGCAACGCCTGTCAAATGCTCTCTGAAAAGAGATCTAAATGCAGATCGCTCTTCAGAGAGCAGAGCTAGTGCAAATGAAACCTTCCTGTAGCGAGCTACACACATGCACAGCACCAGAGCACACATTCCTTACATTAAAAATATGATGCATGTCAGATTTTAAGGCTGCTGCATGTTGACAAAACAGTCATAATGAAAGGGCTTTCTTGACTCACTTTTACTTGTAACTAAGCAGATGATTACGCACCGACATCAGCCTGGAAAATGTGACTAGGCCCTAAGTGTTTACTAACCTTAGCCTCACAAGCCAAACATGTCACTGAATTTTCCATACAGCAGCTTAGCATTTTTTCTAATTGAAGCTTTTTTTTTTTTCTTTTTGAAAGGAGGTGGACCCTATAAGAACATTCGGTACAAACATCCAATTCACATGACACACACACTAACAATCAGCTTGCTGGATTCATGGTTCACAATCGCTCACATATGCACGGACACAATGAAATCGTACCCTTGCAATTTCATGGCTCGTATTGACTTTACTTCGTGTTCTTTCAGCATCATCAGTTCACTCACATTATATTCCAAGAAAGGAGCTCCTAAGATAGAAAGAGGGGCCTTCTTATACTATATCATTTTTGTAATCTCTCACTTCTTAGCTTTTGATTTGCTGCTCTATCCACTCCCACACCTTCCCCAGGGGGAGACATTGTGTCATTTTGGCTGTGACACTGTTAACCTCTCTGGTGGTTTTTTTTTTTTTTTGTAAGCTATTATAAATGGTAAAAAAAATGATTTTTCATAATTTTGTATTGCAATTGTGTTCTACTGTTAAAGCGGGGGTTCGCCCACACTGCCAAAAAAAAAAAAAAAATATTAAAAGCCAGCAGCTACAAATACTGCAGCTGCTGACTTTTAATACATGGCCACTTACCTGTCCCAGGGTCCAGCGATGTCGGCAGGCGAAGCTGAGAACCCGCTCGGTTCTCGGCAGCTGCCGCCGCCATCCTAGGTGAGGGAATCAGGAAGTGAAGCGTTGCGGCTTCACTTCCCGGTTCCCTGCTGCGCATGCGTGAGTCGCGCTGCGCTTCCCTAGTGGTCCCCGCTCTCTGCTGGGAACTGTGTGTTCCCAGCAGACAGCGCGGTGGGGACGGGAAGAGGCATAGACTCCCATGGGAGTCTATGCCGGAAGTGGGTGCAAATACCATTCTTAGACAGGTATCTGCACCCCCCTCCCCCCTGAAAGGTGCCAAATGTGACACCGGAGGGGGGGAGGGTTCCGAAAAGCGGAAGTTCCATTTTTGTGTGGAACTCCGCTTTAATTTCAATGTGTAAAAGTGCTCCCCTATTCCTCCTGAAGAAGTGGGGTTCCCCAAAAAACACGCTGATGTACACTGTCTGTGTTGGAGACACCCCCAGTAAATTTTGTATCAACTGCGGTTTTGGTCCTCGTGGATAATTAGTAAAGGGAGGCTATGGGGGTTATTTACTAAAGGCAAATCCACTTTGCACTGCAAGTACACTTGAAAGTGCAGTCAATGTAGATCTGAGGGGGACAGGCAAGGAAAATAAAAAACAGCATTTTAGCTTGGACATGATTGGATGATAAAATCAGCAGAGCTTCTCCTCATTTCAGATCTTTCCCTCAGATTTACAGCGACTGCACTTCCAAGTGCACTTGTAGTGCAAAGTGGATTTGCCTTTCGTAAATAACCCCCCCATGTTTTCTATGGTTTTAACTCCTTCCCAGCCCTTTACGAGGTTCTAAATGCCAGAAGGTGAAGGTGGGCATTCTAATCATGTGACCACTGTGATTGGCAGTCGCATGAAGAGAAATCCCCCTATCGCAAGTATGCATTGGGACCTTTTCCGGTACCCCCCAGTTACTGGGCTGGGAGTGCGCTCTCTGCACACAAAAAGGTTTACATGGGGACACAGATACAGCCTTTGGGCATTAAAGCCCCCCCGAGAGGCCACATATATGCGTACCTCCAGCAGGAGGTGGTTAATGATTTTTTTTTTTTTTTTTAATTATTTCATTTTGTAATAAAACTATGGATTTTTAACCATGCTGTGTGAATGTTTTGGCACCAATAAAAACAACCTTTCCTTTAATGTTTCAGATTACCAGAATGTAGTGCCTATAGCAACCCCTAATACTCCTTAACCACTTGCCGACCACACTATAGCCAATTGACAGCTACAGCGCGGTCATCCAGTTCTGGGAGGGCGTCATATGACGCCCTCCTTTGGACACAGCTGATGACAGGTCAGGGTAAAGAGCCACAGCAGCTTTTTACTTCGTGATCAGCTGTGTCCAATCACTAGAGTGAAAGTGGACATCAGTCCTGATTATCAGTACAGCACCAACAGTGTCAGCAATCAGTGCCCATTAGTGAACGAGAAAAATTAGCTGCGCTGTGTTGAAGGGGGGGGGGGGGGGGGGGGGGGAAGGGAAGCTACAAAGATGGCTAAAGTGGCAAAGTGAACTAAAAAAGCAGAAACGGGCCAATGCATGAATGGATCCTACATGCTAAAAAAACATGGTGGGGATGCAGTGCAGTGCAACGTAGCTGATCAATATGTATATAATGTTGAGGGCAGACAAAGCCTAATATATAAAGGTAATCGTGAAACAGTGACTGCTTGAATATAGCAAAACAAAAATGCATATACTAACACAAATAAGATGAATAATGACACTATGCAAAAAAAAAAAAAAAAAAAAAAAAAAAAAAAAAAAAATAATATATATATATATATATATATATATATATATATATATATATATATATATATATATATATATATATATATATATATATATATATATATATATATATATATATATATATATATATATATATATATAATGCAAGAAAAATATATGTGGGCTAGTGCCCCATTACCAAAAACGTCCCAGATCCTGGTGAACTACAAGTGGCAAATCCCTAGGACAAACATGGATATTAGTTCTATCATCCAGTCCAAAAAACAAAAACTCGTGATGAGAAACACAAAACAAGTCCAATCATGAAGGGAGGGGGGATCTTCAGTGAGGACACCTCCGTGTATGCAAGCCGCTTACCTTACAGCTGTAAGGTGTACAGCCTGTGTTGCAAATGACCCGCAGGTGTAGACGTTCCGTGTATACAGGCAGTGACAATGATGAACATGCTTTCATGAAGTGAGTGTGGGCATCAATCCACGAGCGCCGAGCTCGTATGCCTCCAGGTGTGTCACCAATCTGGAATCTGTCCCCGTGCCTCTCTCCTCAGTGTTCGTCAGGTAGAGTAGTGATGTACAGTGTGATGGGGAAAGAGACGCACATAGCGTGATCCCATATAAAAGGTATATTTATTTAATAAAACAAGTCCAATCAACTTACATTTAAAACAATGCTGCAGTGTGTAGTAACTACGAGCGCCGAGCTCGTCTCCTGTTTGTCTGTGGCAGCGTCCCGTGCTCCATTCCTAATGCATATCGTCACGTGACTTCTTCAGAGGATATCCTCGTTATCCTCTGAAGAAGTCACATGACGTGACGATATGCATTAGGATTGGAGAACGGGACGCTGCCACAGACAAACAGGAGACGAGCTCGGCGCTCGTAGTTACTACACACTGCAGCATTGTTTTAAATGTAAGTTGATTGGACTTGTTTTATTAAATAAATATACCTTTTATATGGGATCACGCTATGTGCGTCTCTTTCCCCCTCACACTGTACATCACTACTCTACCTGACGAACACTGAGGAGAGAGGCACGGGGACATATTCCAGGTACGGGGACAGATTCCAGATTGGTGACACACCTGGAGGCATACGAGCTCGGCGCTCGTGGATTGATGCCCACACTCACTTCATGAAAGCATGTTCATCATTGTCACTGCCTGTATACACGGAACGTCTACACCTGCGGGTCATTTGCAACACAGGCTGTACACCTTACAGCTGTAAGGTAAGCGGCTTGCATACACGGAGGTGTCCTCACTGAAGATCCCCCTCCCTTCATGATTGGACTTGTTTTGTGTTTCTCATCACGAGTTTTTGTTTTTTGGACTGGATGATAGAACTAATATTCATGTTTGTCCTAGGGATTTGCCACTTGTAGTTCACCAGGATCTGGGACGTTTTTGCTAATGGGGCACTAGCCCACATATATTTTTCTTGCATTATATATAATTTTTTTTTTCCGCATTGTGTCATTATTC